>SNQJ01S0142995.1:8633-24543 GCA_010110895.2 Picea sitchensis
AAGTTCGTATTTTCAAATTTCCATAGGCTATGAGTACCCTGCTCTTGACTAATTTTATTTTATCTTTTGTCTTTCTTGTTTTTCTCATTCTTTGTTTTTTCCTGAAAGACAATAAAATGGAGATAGATTCCAATTTACATGGCCTGCATATTAGTTTCTTAGATTTTGTTACATGTGTTTTTAGTTTCTCTAGTTCTAATATATATATATATATATAAACAAACATAATTATCTATATAATACCCTATATATAAATGTTAATTTACACACACACACACACACACACACATATATATATATATAATATGCTCAATGCAGTTGCATTGCATTTCGAATGTTAGTGTATTAAATTCTTTGGTCACTAGGTTATTTGTGGCTTGAATGTTATGGGTTTGGGTAAGTTTACATGTCGTTCTTGAAGTATGGGTGTCATATTTCTTATGTAACCATGGAATTCTAGCATTTATTTCAGGTTGAGTGCGTATATTATTATACCCATGGATAGTTGCGGAAGGTCAACTTATAATTTCAATTTTCCTCATTGGAAATTTCAATTGATTGGGTTAGCAATGATTTTTCTACGCATTTTATTATTTTTGGTGTTTTTTTTTTGTTTGTTTAACAGGATATTTGTTGTTACTAGCAACGAATTTCCCTATGGTCTTGGTTTACATAGTAACATTTTCGAGGCCATGGTGGACAAGTGGTGAGAGTGTTTTTTTTTTTTTTTTTAATTATCTATTGTTATTTTTTCTGTATAGGGTCATTTACAAGTGGCACAAGGAAAGTGTCTTTTTTAACCTACCAAAGGATAGCTATATTGTATTTGCTCAGTCATCAACTCTGTGTTGACTTGCCATTACTTTTTCGTGTGATTAGTTTTCCGTAAGGTTAAACATTTGAATTTAAAGAACAATGGATTTTAATTACTTTTTGAAAATTATTTTTCTTGTTTATATTAATTATCTACTGTGGTGTTCTGAATTCCTTTCAAATTAATGGTGTTACCAACCCTAGGTTGTAGTTGCAATTATAAGATATCGATTTCTTTTTTAATAATTTGTTAGTTGTTAGTTGTTGGAGCTAAAAAATAAAAGAGATCTTGTGACTTATTATTTTACAGGGGTGGCAAGTGGCGAGTGATTTTTCTGTTTATTTATATAATTGGTTTTTTTCATAATATTGTATGTATATATTTGTATCTGTGTGTACAGGGCTTGACATATTTGGCAAATTTTGTAGGGTTTCAACGTGACAAAGTCGTTTGTGGAGGAAAAAATGAGGAAGGTAGTGGTGAGTTGTATGGATTCACATGTATCAAGTTATTAATGTTGCAAGTAAAAGCTATTGGGCTAGGTACTTTATATATTTTTCTTTTTGGAGTTTCAAAAACTCAATTTATCATTTAGAATATTAAATTTCCACTTAATTAACTAAATTTCTATATATTTTTTCTTTTCATAGTTTTATAGAAAAAATTAACATAGTGAGTATTAAAGGTAAATTTAATTAAGTAAACTTCTAATATTTATAGATTTGTTTTTGTCAATTGATTATCGGAAAAAATATAGAATAGCTACCTCTCACTTCATAAATTGTTTTTTTTATCTATTTTAATTTAATGTTTAATAATAACCCACAATATATACATATAAACATTTTGTACGTAGAATCGTTGAAACACAAAACATTCAGGCCTCGCATAACATCATTATGTTTCACAACAAAATAAAAACTAAGAAAAATAAAACATTAAAAAATAAGTGGGGCCCTGCGTGCTCACAGTGATGGCAGCCTATAGCACTTTGCACAATTTGCTCGACCAAATAATCTAATAGACTGGCAAGGCCGACCCAGCATAGTCACAGCGATGGAAACCTATGGCACTTTGCAAAATCCAACTTACCAATTCAACACACCCACAATGCAACGAATTGTCTCACATAACAGCAAGCTCATTGTTTATCATATATCTTGTAGTCCAATGCTTCACATAAGGAAAAATAAACCTTCTGCATCCATCCACAGGTATAATAATACACCCAGTCAGCTTGAAATAAATGCTAGAGTTCCATGGCTGCACAATAAATATGACACCCCTACTTAAATAACGACACATAAAATCATCCAAACGCAAAACATTCATGCCACCAGTTATTTGTTGATCGGATAATTTAAAACACTAGTGTTCCCAACAACATGTAAAATCTCTCAAACATAAATTCTTCAATTGCACTAGTGTATGTTATATCCCAGCTACTATTATGGTCATCTTGCTCTCTAATTCTTTATACTATTAGTTTTTAGTTAAACTACTTTGTTTTTCTTCAATACCTTTGCAATTAGTGTTTTTTGTGTTCAAGACCTTTGTAATCAGAGTATTTGGACTTTGAAATATTGTATTATATTTGTTAAGCACCTTATTTTTAATTGTATCTAGAGTCTTATGACTATTGCCATTTTTTTTTTTCATGCTCGGTATTATTTGTCTATGGTTGGATTGCTTTGTTTTCCAATAAAAAAAATATGTGCTCCATGATTTAGTCTTTTGAAATATTGTATTATATTATTTAAACATTTTATGTTTATTTGTATTATTTCTGAGTCGAAAACTTTGAATCATGTTGCCTAGAAAGCTTGTTTTTATCTACATTGCTAATTAGCTCCATTGTCTCAATAAAGTCCCGTTTTAATGAGGGCCATCGAACTAAATGGATTCATTGTTTTTTTATTTCCCAAACACTTGTGTTTATGAATCGTTAATGAATTATTGGCATTGATGTGCAACGAAAGGATATACAACAATAATCATGGTTTGTGGATTTGCCAGTTCCTGCATGGAATGAGAAAAAATGCTAGCATATTTCAACAATTAAACAACAATGGCTCCTCTCTCTTTTTTCATGCTTGGCATTCATTGTTTATGGTTGGATTGCTTTGTTTCTCAATAATAATAAAATTGTACTAGATGAATTTGTCGAATTTGTCTTTTCAAATATTATGCTATATTATTTAAACACTAAATATATTTATTTGTACTATTTGTCATCCCGATGCTTTGGATATTATTACCTAAGAACTTCATGTTTAGCATCAAAATTATTGTATGAGGGATCCTTCTCTTTGATGCTCTATATCTTTGTTTTATATTCTTTGTTTTTTGTTCAAGAGCTTTGTAATCAATGAATTTAGGCTTTGAAATATTGTATTATATTGCTTAGGAACTTTATCTTTATTTGTATCTAGATTGTTATGACTATGGTCATCCTCTTGTTTCATGCTCCATATTCTTTGTTAATGGTTGGATTGCTTTGTTTTTCAATAAAAAAAATTGTGCTTGATGAATTTGTCTTTTCAAATATTATGTTAAATTATTTAAACATTTTATCTTTGTTTGTACTATTTGTCAGCGCGATGCTTGGGATCCTATCAACTAAGGAGTTTGTTTTTATTTGCATTTCTTTAGTTAGGTCTTTTGTCTAAAAAAAATCCCTTCTTTATCAGGATCATTGTACTAAACTGATTCATTGTTTTGAATTGCCTAATCACTTATGTTAGTCTCACATAGTATTATCAACATTAATATGTTGAGGAACACAATATTCATGAATCCAGATAGTGGACCCGTGTAGATGTTGATGCATCATTGATCAATTTCCAGCATTAATATGCAACAAAGGATACTATAATAATAATTATGGTTTATGGATTTGCAAATTCATGCATGAATTCAATGACTACGGGTACATACACTTTTAAGCAAGTTTTGTATGGCATTTCATTCCTATAGATTTGTATAGGCTATCTCAAATCAATTATTGTTTTTCCAATATTGTTTGATTATGACTATATAGGCTTGTAGCCTATTTGTAAGCATATTGAAATTACAACTTGTTATACCTACCCAAGGCCAAGTATATTGTAATCGCTTGGCGGTCAAATTTGCGCTGCCTTGTGTAATATCTCGGTTCTAACCCTTATGAACTATAATGTATTGTTTAAATATGACTTAGGCTGGTGAGCCGGTAAAGTTGAAAAGGGGCCAGAGTGCCTAGGAAATGTAATACTTCATATACATTACTAAAATACACCGCTGGCTGCAAGACGGACAAGGACAAAAGAGATAGGGAGCTATGATTCCACGAGAGAGGGGGCTTGAGGGGATACATCTTTTTATTATTATTTTATTTACCCATAATTGATTTTATGGAGAAAAGGGGTTACATGAGGTTCTTGGGGGAGGCCATGTGGTTCTTTATTTCTAAGTAATTGTATAAACCCATCTTTGGTTTGGGTGGGGGTTCACTTGTCCTTATTCATGCATTGTTACACATTTTCCACAATTCATTTTTAGGAGCCTCACTCTTGTTGCATCTGTATGCTCTTGGTCTGAGCATGGATATGAATGGCTGCATGAGAGTGGCTTGGGGTGAAGTTAGGGGATCGGTCTTCCCCTGGTTCGTCTTCTTCCCCTTGTTCCTATGTTCTTCTTCCTCTTCACTCATTGTTGCCATTTCGTATGCTCTTGGGTTAAGCATGGAAACAACTAGTAGGAAGAGGAGAGTCATTGATGAATGGTCGTAATAATTATTGATCATTCCAAGAGGGAATGGATGTCTATTAGTATGAGGTTGATGGCAGTTTGGATAGAACTATCCATAGCTGAGAGTCCTTGGAATTTCCATTAGGGAGATTTCCTGACTAGTAGCACTGGAGCCCTGGAGAGAAATGGAACAGCCTCAGGGACTGCATGGAAAAAAAAGGTGTTCACTTCTTGGGGTTATGCAGGATGAGGGGGGAAGAGAGATGGAAATTAGGATTTGTTGTGAGGTTGGGAAACCTGAGAGCTACTTAGCCAAATGTTGTGTGTTTAGACTTGGCCTAGGACCCGTCCTTGTGGATTCATAGCCCTAGCTCGGGGTTGACCTGTTGTTGAGAGTAAATGAACAGAAGTGTCTATGGTTGGGAGGAATGTCCTTGGTTTGCAACCAGTTGGTGAACATTTACTTGCAAAGATAAGTGCTCTCTATGTTTTCTGTGTAATGTTTATTTTGGTTGTGTATTTAATTATCTCTAATATATGTATTTTTAATGTGCATGTCTAATGGCTATTTGTTGTGCATGGCACATTGTTTATCTCTTTTATGTTGTGGTATGGATCTTGATTAATGCATGTGGTTTTCATGCCTCTTTTATTAGTGAGAAGTCTTTCTATTTTGAGATAAGTTCAGAGAACTAAGCCTTGGGACTGCAGCGTGCCTCGCTTGTTGGTGGTTGGGTGTGTTGCAGTCGGATTAAGTGGCATAACCCGGCCTGTGGGTGGTTGGGTATGTTACAGTTTGGTATCAAAACTTCTAGTTGAAACACCGGGCCAATATGGGCCGGGTCTGTTGGTCAAATTCTCGAGGTTGAGATTAAATTCTAACCTTGAATTTGAAAATCTCAGGAGGAATGGCGTTGCAGAATTTACGCAGGAGATAGAACGTCAGAGATCCTTTGTAAGGGATCGAAGGATCGTGACCGTCCCTTTCGAATTCGGGAGCAATCGCCATTGTGGGATCAAGAGAGATCTGGGATCGTTGGATCGGATGGAAGGTGAACAAGGGTCGTCCGATGAAGGCAAAGCAAAAGTTAAGTCACAACCGTCAGATCTCATTAGAGAGAAATCGATGGTTGTGAGGCATTGCGGGGATCGGAAAGAAAATTAAAGTTTTTGCAAGTTGTGAGCCTGCAATCACTCAGGATCGTTGATCTTGCTAGATCAACAGATCAATAGTGGATATTGATCCCACTATGGATGAGCATCTTCGCTTTGCGAAGATCGACAAGGAAATTAAAGAGTGAGCGAGTTGAGTCTCTGCAATCACTCGTGGTCGTTGATATTTGCAGCAGTATCTCCCGAAGTCCCGAAGTTCGAAGTTAATACGGATCATCCGTTAACGGAGACACGTATTAGCAGATTGGCCAGTTCGGGAATTCAGAGTTCAGGAGAATTGGAGTGTGCTAGTGTGGAAACTCTTGAAGCCCGAAGTTCTAAATCCCGAAGAGCCAAAGTTGTGGGGTATGATGAAATCACCTAGAGGTGATGTGGACCCCGGAAGGTTAAGAAGTTCGGAAATTCGAAGTTTGGGAGATCTGAGGAATGCAAGCATAAAATCTTTCGAAGACAAAAATTCTGAAGTGACGTGGCTCACTGACGTCACCTGGGAGGACGTGGACACATGAGATGTGTGCCACGTGTCAGTGAGTTTTGAACCTATGGAAGATTGAAATGTCAGTTAGAACATGACACGTGTCACCCACCTGATTGGTCCACGTGTCTGCTTCTAGTATTTCTCCACGTGGAAAGAGATCATGCAGTCCGGAGACTGGGCACTCTAGAGGAAAAATATGTGACAGTTTTCATTGGGTCGAGAACTCCCGAAGGCCCGAAGGCTGGAGTACATATCGACCGTTTCTCCCAGAAGACACGCGGAAGTAGATCTCATAGTCTGGAGACCTGGTACTCCAGGGGTTTCCAGGTTTCTACCAATGAAATGTGTCGAAGCCCAAAGTCGCAAAGGTACGCAGACCGTCGATTTAGGATCCCTTCGGGACCTTTCTCAACGGTTAGATCAAGCAGTGGAAGGATAGAGTAAGCGGAGGCATTAACCGACTGTAAGCGGTCATCGTCACTTTAAGACCACTTCGGCAGGTATAACTCCAGAGGAGTTGAGCAGCTCAAGAGTTGAAATCTTTCGGAGTCCTAGAGTAGCGAATTCACGCAGTCCATTTATCTAAGACCCTCTGGGAGTTCTTTTGACTGTTGGATCCAGCAGAGGGAGCAGAGGTAATTACTTTGGAGGATTACAACTCCAGGGAAGTAGAAGACTCGGGAATGGAAATATCCCAGAGCACCGAATTTCTAAATTGGTTGAGAGTTGTCTGTCTCAACGTCTGATTAAGTCGTATTCGTTGATCTCGTTGAAGCCTCCAGATGGGGGAACGACTGTCCATTCGACAGGAGATTAAATATCGATCATCCATTTTTTCTAGTGGAATAAATAAAGGCTTCGGAAAAGTGTAAATATGGGAGAAAACAGAAGTTCACAACGTAAAAAAACTGAAGGTCGAAGTCTGGAGGACTTGGTCCCAGTGTCGGTCCCATGCTAAGGTAAAAAGGGCCTGGAAGTAAACCATCCCTCGAAGTTGGTGTTCGCGCAAGCTCCCGTGTGGAAGAACATGGAGCAAGGCCATAAAGGGTTATTAATCCCACGGTTCAATCCGTGGTCACATGAAACTTGGTTTGAAGGAAGCGCCCTTGCAGTTTTCAATTTTCTGTATCAACTCAGGGGGTTGAAAGTGATTTTTCAGGGAGCCCTAACTTTCAACTCCGATATCTGATTGGGGAGAGATTTCAGTCGTTGGAAAGTTGATTCGGAGGAGAATGACCTGGAATCATTCTATTTTTGGATAACTATTATAATTGATATAATTTTCTTCATAAATTAAACAGAAAAGGTACCTGTAAATTTAATTGACGATTTTGTATAATATGTATAATTGTAACCAGATGATTGCTTGCAGGTTTGTCAGGATTAGTGGTATAATCAAATCAATTCCAGTCTAGGATCAAATGTTAGGGTCATGGATGGGCATAAAAGGAAAAGTGTGAAAGATATCCACTCTTGATATCAGAGTTCACAACGGAAAGAAGGATGCCAATGCAAAGAATTGGGAATGCCCTCTCACTTAAAAAGTGTCATTGAATGAAAATGGACTTCCATTGGGAATTGTATTAAGTGTGAAAGGTATGATTTCAGAGGGAAAGGTTAATGAAGTAACCTAATGGACAACTAAGGAGTAATAGTACTTTATTCAAGAACGTTGTATTAGAGTGACGGAATGTTTGAGCTACTTCATTCCAGGGTGCTGGAATGTTTCATAAAGGTAAAGTTGGATATGACTACCTAGGAGAGGCTACTAAAAATAGAACACATTGGTTGGATTACTGAATGGTCAAGTGGAACTTGGCTGGAAAGTATTCAGACCAGGGAACCATAGTGCATATGAGTAGAATGGGAGCACACAAGGAAGCAAGGATTTGAAGGAGTTCAAGGACAACCAGCTACAACATAAATAGATAAATAAATAAGTGAATTAAAACATAAATGCACTAGAGTGCATGAGGCATACAATGAAGTTAAATTGCAAATGCATTAGTAGGCATGTTGATAGTGAATTCTTGGTGCATATGGAGGTGTAATTTTGCATATGTACATGCTTGGATATGCATATAACATATTTGTGAACTTATAATAGTCTATTATTATGAGATAATGATTGAGTATGACTAATGATGGATTATGTATTCAGGAAAAATGATATAGCAAGGTTAAAGACGTGGATGTTGTTGTTGCTTATGATTTCCATTGAGGTGAAGACCCATGAGAGTGGCAAGAATGGTGATCAAAATGATGAAGGAGGAAGTTTGTGAGCTTCTACAAATATCAGTTGATCGGATAGCAACAAGTAGGTTGATAACAACGAGGCAGGTATGGATTTATTTTATGTTGATGCATACATGTTAAAGGGGATTGAGGTAAGAATTCCCTTAGCTAATTTCAATATTTAAATTGATATGTAATGGCCAAAGTCCTAGAGTATGCAAATGTTGTTGATGCTAGAATGCATTTAGATAAAATGTTGGTTGCATATTATGTTATGATTGGTTATGGGATCATAACCGGGTTAATTCAGGAGACATACTCCTACTATAACAGTGAATATCCATAGAGATAGTCATGTGTGAGACCATAATATGGTTGGATATGGAAGGGTTATAGCGCTATGTGAGTGCTCAATGGTATCTATTGTATATCTGATGTTTGGATTGCGACCTCTTTTCCAACACTGAAGAGCACTTAAGGATTATATTCTTAGTGTTGTGTTTGGGTGGAAAAGGAAGGTAACCAAATAGTTAGTAGGATGATGTGTTGAGTCGTTGGCCAGACCTTCCAACTCATCATGGTGGAATGCATGATATAGTTATTAATGCATGGATGCATTATGTAGATGTGGCCATGGATATTGGCACATTGATTGTTATCTTATTAATTGTTGCATTATGAAAAGTTTGTGTGACCGATAATACATGTGTATGTAATGATGAGTTCATTCCAATTAATAGTTGGATTAATAGAAGTAACTGAATTGTAGTTGTAAACAATTCTGAGAGAACTTTGTGATTTTGTTTTGAATCATTGCCATGAATATATATATCTTGTACATGAGATATTGGCAATTTGTTTGGCTGGGGAATGTTGAAATTGCAGGAGGAAAGGGTCTTGGATATGATAGTGTTGTAAGCCCATAAATAAGACCAATGCCTATTGTTGAAAGATCCAAATTGTTATGAGCAGAAGCTCATGTCTAGAAGTTTTATTTTTCTTATATAAAACAGATTTGGGAATTATAATTTAATAATTACTGACAAATTGTTTTGGCTGAATGTAAATCAAGAAAATTGCAGGTAGGATGGTCTTGAATATGGTAGGGATGTAAGCCCATAAGGAAGACTGGTATATACAACTACAGAGCCAAACATTATGAGCAGAAAGCTCATGCTTGGAAATTTTTGCTTTCCTGTATAAAACAGATTTGACATTTATGATTGAAAATGGTTATAATGATATCTCATGATGACTATATGTGTATAATACAGATGAGATGTTGGATATGTTAGCTAGAAAGCATGGAAAAGGCTATTTTTGTGACATGAGAACCCTGTGTCCCTAGAAATATTCTTGTGCAAGGAATCCTTGGTCAGGCAAGATGGATTGCCTGAGGGACTGTATAGCAGAGAAGGGGATGCATGAGCTTGGGCCTGGAAGGTGAGTGATCGCAACGAAGAGGAGACTTTGATAGCTCTTGATTGGGAGCATGCACACAATGGGTATGTCAAGTAAAATAGTGAGCCAAGTTAATGAGACATCCATATGGATGCAGATCCACGAACCACAAAGATAAGTATTGTACTGGATTATGAGAATTTACTCTAAAATTATGAGAAAGAATGAGAATTTCATGCACAAATTGTGAACTGACATGCTCGCTAATTTGAAATGTTGTAGGAAAACAATGAATGTTGAATATCTAGAAAAGTACTAGAATATGAGGGAAAAGAAGAAGGTGATGTTGGAGCAACTGAATGACAAGGGCATAGAATGAAGAAATTTCAATGGACTTGCTGCAGCTGGAGTTCTGGAAGCCACAACTCTGAAACTTCTTGGCCGAGTGCACTGAAGCCCTAGAGAGAAGTGGAACAGCCTGAAGGACTGCATGGCTTAGAAAGGGATTCATTTCTTTGGGTTGTGCAGGGCAGAGAAGGAAGGAGAGCTTGTTGGTTGGAACTGATGCCCGAAATATAAATTTTGAATATCATTATACATGTTTTGGGTCGGAATGCCTATGCATACATGTTTAATTTTAGGCCAGAGTGCATATGTATATAAGATTGGGTTGGATTGCCTATGTGAATTAAGGCCAGAGGGCCTGGATTTGTAATGTTAATAACATTGGAATGGTGTTGTGCACTGAGGACAGTGCCAAAATATGGGGAGGGGGATGTAACATCCCAGTGCTAACCCTTATCAACTATAATGTATTATGTAAATATGACTTAGGTTGGTGAGTCAGTAAAGTTGAAAAGGGGTCAAAGTGCCTAGGAAATGTAACACTTCATATACATTAATAAAATACATCGTTGGCTACAAGACGGACAAGGACAAAATAGATAGGGGGGTATGATTCCATGAGAGAGGGGGCTTGAGGCGCTATGTCTTTTTATTATTATTTTATTTACCCATAATTTATTTTATGGAGAAAAGGGGTTACATGAGCTTCTTGGGGGAGGCCATGTGGTTCTTGATTTCCAAGTAATTATATAAACCCATCTTTGGTTTGGGTGGGGGTTCACTTGTCCTTATTCATTCATTGGTACACCTTTTCCACTCTTTATTTTTGGGAGCCTCACTCTTGTTGCATTTGTATGATCTTGGTCTGAGCATGGATATGAATGGTTGTGTGAGAGTGGCTTGGGGTGAAGTTAGGGGATTGTTCTTCCCTTGGTTCGTCTTCTTCCCCTTGTTCTTGTGTTCTTATTCCTCTTCACTCACTGTTGCTAGTTCATATTATCTTGGGATGAGCATGGAAACGAATGGAAGGAAGAGGAGAGTCATTGATGAATGGCTATAATAATTATTGATCATTCCAGGAGGGAATGGATGCCTGTGTGCATCATCTTGATGGAAGTTTGGATAGAACTGTCCACAACTACGAATCCTGAGAGTCTCAACATGGAGATTCTTGACCAGAAGCACTAGAAGCCTGGAAGGAGATGGACATCCTGAGGGACTGTGTGGCAGAGAAGGGGGTCCATTCTCTTGGGTTGTGCAGGCTGGGTAGAAGAGAGTTGGGTACCTTGGATTGTTCTGAAAGGCCTTGTGATATATTGAGTGTTGAAAGGCCTGTTAGTATGAGATTGATGGCAGTTCGGATAGAACTGTCTAGAGTTGAGAGTCCTTGGAGTTTCTAGTAGGGACATTTCCTGACCAGTAGCACTGCAGCCCTGGAGAGAAATGGAATAGCCTCAAGGATTGCATGGCAGAGAAAGGTGTTCATTTCTTTGGGTTGTGCAGGCTGAGGGGGAAAGAGAGATGGAAATTAGGATTTGTTGTGAGGTTGGGAAACCTGAGAGCTACTTAGCCAATTGTTGTTTGTTTAGACTTGGCCTAGGACCCATCCTTGTGGATTCATATCCCTAGCTCGGGGGTGACCTGTTGTTTAGAATAAATGAACAACGGTGTCTATGGTTGGGAGGAACGTCCTTGGTCTTCATCCAGTTGGTGAACGTTTACTTGCAAAGATAAGTGCTCTCTGTGTTTTCTGTGTAGTGTTTATTTCCGTTGTGTATTTAATTATCTTTGATATATGTATTTTTAATGTGCATGTTTGTTGGCTATTTGTTGTGCATGGCAAGTTGTTTATCTCTTTTATGTTGTGGCATGGATCTTGAATAATGCATGTTGTTTTCATGCCTCTTTTATTAATGAGAAGTCTTTCGATTTCGAGATAATTTTAGAGAACTGAGCCTTGGGACTACAGCGTGCCATGCCTGTTGGTGGATGGCTACATTGCAGTCAGATTAAGTGGCGTAGCCCAGCCTATGGGTGGTTGGGTATGTTACACCTTTCCATTAGTTCCTCGGGAAAAAAAAATTGATAACGTTAAACATTAGAATTGTTTTTGTTTTTGTTTTTTAATTATTTTTTGTGTGTTTCATTTCCTCAAGGTGTGAGATGACTTCGATTCGCCAACGTTTATCTTATTATCAGTTGTACTTTATTTTTTAAATATATCAAAGTATTAATGGTTTTGGAATATTGTAATTTCAAACATAAGACTAGGTACTATGAGATATTATAGGGAATATACTAGTGACTTGTGAAAAAGATATAAAATGAAAAGAGAAACTCAACAATCAAGAATAGAAATTGATGTTGTGCTAGTGTATCATCCCACTCTTGTTTGCACATGATATGACTTATTCTTTGAGGACACTTGCATGCAAGTGATCTGATTCAATATATGATTTTTTGTTTCGCTTATGGATTCTGATGATGATGTTGTGGATATGATGTTATGTTATTTTGATATCTATGTGTAGACATGTGTTATTGATGGGTTTATCTTGAGTGTGTAGGACACTTGACAGATTGAGGATGTCGATGGCATCGGTGGACCTCCTTGGACTCTGGATCGAGTCAAGGAGTGGACTGTATATGGTTTGGGTATTTCTGTTTATGCATATGTGACATATGATCGGGTATATTATGATGTTGTTTATGGATCGTTTACATGTTTCATTGGTGGATAATTTGGGCATCTAACAATTTCTTCAGTGCCTTTTGGAAAAGAGGTTTGAGAGTTGGATATATCATTCTGAGATTTTTTCGAAATGGCTTGACACCCTCTTTAATGGGGATAACATGTTGGATTATCCAAGTGTCATAAATCTTTATAGTGTCATAAGTCCAAGAAAAGTCATCTCGATACCTCTTGAACAACTCTATGAATGTGTGTTTTTCTGCCTCTGAACAGAAGGTGCCCAGGTTGACGTACTTGAGATGTTCATAGGTCCCTAGATTGAAAACAAATTGCATCATGGTTGAGTTGTTGGTATTAGAATTAGCATACCTCCTGAACTTAGATTGTAGATCGAATAGTTTCTCAAGGGTTAGAACATTCTTCGAGACGTAGTTTTCTTTTAATTTTCTTTCCTCATCCATATAAGTCTGCAGGTCTTGTTGATGGGCCTCATCATCAATAACTGCATCTTGGAAAGTATATGAACTGGTAAGAAAGTTGATAATCTGAATATCATTATTGAATATTTTCCAGTTCGTGATGTTATCTAGTATTGAAGACCTGAAAATCATTTCAACAAAAAAACCATCATCATGAGGTATAAACCTAGATGTTGCGTTGGCCAATATATTTGCATCAATATTTTGGCTACAAGGTATAGAAGTGATGTTGAATGCGTCGAAAGAGTAGAGCATATTCCATACTTCTTATTGATATGATTTTAGATGTGGTGGCAGGCAATGAATGGTATTTCTTACCTGTCGAATGATTATTTATGAATCACCAAACACTTTAAGGTACTTCTCCTTGAGATCAATGGCCTTTTTCATACCTTAGACTAAGGCTTTGTATTCTACAATGTTATTGGTGCATTAAAATTTTAGGCCAGCCATATATAAAGCTCCTTAAAGAATCCATAGCTTTCTAATGGACTGTCACACGGAGAGATAAAATTTTCTTATGTCAGAGATATGATGCAGAAGAAAATTATACACTTGCAGTACCTTTCTACACCTGAGCAGACTACAAACTTCTATACCAAACATTTACTTGGTGAAGAACTCCTTCCGATTTAAGAGGGAGTATGGATGACCTTAGCCAAAAACAAAACTCAGAGTACATCGGTATGAAACTTGGCTTGATGAAGAATTCCTCCCTCGCTGAGAGGGAGTGTTGATGAATGCAGTTATGGGAGACATCCTCTAGCTTACAAACCTGTGAGATGTGGAACATAGCAGCTTGTGAAGTCTTTCTCTCAACTTACAAACCTGAGAGAAATCTCCTAATAAAGGGTTTTTGGTTCCAGCCTGGGACAGGGGCTAGGAATGTATATGGCCTCCTCCATGACGTGAGAGAGAATAACTACAGATGATTATCCAATGTAAGAGTGATATGTTGAGTTAGTACGTGCCTGTGGTTGAGCACAAGGTGAACATGGGAAATCCCGAAAAGTGTTGGGCACATAATCATGAGAATAAGAACGAATATGATGTGATGGCCTCCTCTGAACAGCAGCAGAGTTGATGAGAAGAATCCAGATGATCCTCATGTTGGTGGCAGTGGGAAATAATATTTGTAGAGAATATGTTCCTATGGACGAGCATAGGTGAACGTGTGAGGACCTGGCTCATCTATGTGATGCAGTGAATCAAGTCCATGGCATCCCTATGGATGTGACCCCTAGTGGACGAGAACTAGTGGGTGTATCAGATCCTTTCTTATATATTGTTCAAGAGTCATACCTACCTGTAACCCTAGTTATTGTGTAAAAGGTACAGGTCGGCCCTATCTTATTGTGTCTAAAGATAAACTGTAAAATATAATTAATAGTAATAGTAATAGTAATTATTATAATAATAAACAATTAATATGTCTAAGTGAGGTCAGCCCTATTGTGCCAATAGACACTTTAGCTGACAGGACAAGTCTAATATAAGTAAGATGAAATCTTTCATTATAGTACACACACACTTGTGAGTTTTTGGAAATTTCAGCAAGTACACTTTTTGGTCAAAGTTGTGCACCTCTCTTGGACACTAGAGTTCTAGGGTTTTGTGCACCCTCTTGTGTGCTAGGATATTCTTGGTGGCAAAGGTCTTTCTATTGAATATTATAGCAAAGGATTTGGCTAGGTTTTTCTCCCTTTTTTGAGAAGGGTTTCTCGGGATATATCTTGTGTTCTTGTGCATGGTGTTTCTTCTTGTGATCTTAGTTGCTGCAAAATTCTTGTTT
Source organism: Picea sitchensis (assembly GCA_010110895.2). Taxonomy (NCBI): domain Eukaryota; kingdom Viridiplantae; phylum Streptophyta; class Pinopsida; order Pinales; family Pinaceae; genus Picea; species Picea sitchensis. The sequence goes on from SNQJ01S0142995.1 coordinate 23,772, forward strand.
ATGGTTAAGACATGGTGAAATTAAATGAACTACATGCTTAACCTAGCTTATGAAAATTCAACATGTTATCAAAGCATAGTTCTTGAAATAACCCATTGCATAAGCATTCTTCACAAGAAAAAGGAAAAACGTCATTGTTGTCATCCATGAAAATTAGGGCTTTTCATTGAAGAAGATTTTCAGCCTCAAAACCATCTAGAAAAGTGTTCCCTAACTCAAGGAAATATTTGGCACCTTCAGTGCACCTTTTCAGTGGGTAGATATCCCGAAAAGTGAAACCCTAGTTTTCACAAAGTACCAGAAAACCAGAAGTACCAGAGTACTAGAAGTATGAGAAAACAAGAAGCACCAGTCCAAAAATCCGTTGGTCAAGTTTGAGGGGATAAAATTTGGATTTTTCAAAAATCCAACTGCACCAACTTACTCGCCTCAACTCAACGCATCTATCCCCTGGATCGGAATTTCAAAATTTGAAGTTTGAAAAATTAGGGTTTCCTCATAAAACCCTAAGTTGTAGTTGCAGTTTCAGAATCAGTTGCATTATCAATTACAATTGCAGTATCAGTTGAAGTATCAGTTGTTGTACCAGTTGCATTCACCCTTGAAGTCTTTTAAGAGTTATTATTGTTGCTACCAGATGGTGCCACTACCTGAAAATGCTATCAGAGGTATGTACTCACATATGTTTAAATTTTTAAGCTTTAAAGGGTATTTGCAGGAGAAGGGATCTCTTGCCATAGATCCAGAAGGATCTCAAGATCCAACACATTCA
>SNQJ01S0142996.1:0-24543 GCA_010110895.2 Picea sitchensis
TATATAAAGAGAACATAGTTACCAATGTTAGATAATTACTTTTGAGTTGTTGTTAAGATATTTTTTTGAAGTAAATTAGTTATCATTGGAAGCATTTATTTAGTAGTTGGAGTTCAAGTTGGGTCTACATAAATCCATTTTTATTAAAACAACTATTGCATTTTTAGAATGCACAATAATGATTCTACAACTATTTCATTTTTAGAATGCACAATAATGTTACTATAGAATATTGTTAATTATGAAGAGATTATGATTAAAAAGTAACTTTAAACTCTAGTCTTAAGGTTTAAGAGTGTGCAATTTAGATTACAATTTCCTTTGGCCTAAACTTAAAAGGGGAAACTTTGTATATTGTGTTTCAACTTTTATTTGCAAGAAAAATGTTTTAGTATTCTCTCTTGGTTTTTATTATAGTTAAAAAGGCATTGTAAAAACATCATGTCACTATTGCATTTTGTGTAGTAATAGCAATTTAATTGCATGTAGTTTAGAATTTGGAAGCATTTATAATGTGAGTTAATTTTGCAACATTGTTTTAGAAGAAAACATGTTGGAGGTTAAAATAAATTTAGTATGTTGCAAAGTTCGTAGATTTGATGGTGAAAGATGAGAAAATAGGAATAGGTTATTAGGTAGATCACTTGCTTGAAGATTACCACAAAGACAAGTTTGATAGATAGACAATTCTTGTTTATTAAGATGTCCATGAGATCAAAGATCAAAAGGACAGAGTTGCATATCAAGGTGTCCCGTCTTCTAAGTGTACAAATAGATATCCGTATACATAAACCTCCCTTCATCAATTATAGAAATTTTATACTTCCACATTAAACCTAGCAAAAGAGAAGAAGAAAGATTTAAGCTATAAAAAAAAATGACAAAACAAACACACAGTACACATATATTTTACCCTGAAAACCCAAACGGGAAAACCAACATTCCTAGAGCATATTTCTCTCCTGTTGTCTTATTCATTCAGAATAAAAGGTTACATGCCTAACCTTGGTCCACATCTAAGACACAATCGACATCATACCTCATTGTTTTACACAAGAACAACCCTATAGCCAATTCAGCTTACATCTACATGACCAACAACCTCTAAAGCGATTGATCTAAAGATCGATTATCTTTTACAATATTACAACATCCATTAATTATAGGATTTACATTAGGAAAAACCCTAAATAAAGGCGCCCAAAAAAGGTTACAGACCCATGCATATCATTGGCTAAAAATCCTGTAGATCTTGTGATTTTGTTACAACGGAATACCAAGTTATATTACTAGTCGGCTTCAAGTAGACCTTCATTTGGTCTTCAGTCGGTTTCCACACAACTTCATGTCGACCTCTTGTTAGTTGAACTCTTCGACTTTTTGTCAATTAATTCAACTTTGAATTTTCCCGGTCAATCCACCTCGACCTTCGAATTTCACTGTCAGTCGATCCATCTCAACTATACTTTTATGGAAAAGAATATAACAACCCAACATTCTCCCACTTGTTGTCTTCTTTTCTATAACTAGGAGTTTCCTTAACTTTTGTTCTAAACTTTTATTCACAGACCTGGGGCAAGAATACCCATTGCCTATCTACACCAAGAGAACCTCACAACACTCACAAACTTGGTCAAAGAGTCTTCTATGTTTTCCAACATGTCTACTTTCTCCATCAACACCATGTTTCTTTCCACCATGTCTCTGATGAAATGGTATTGTACATTAATATGATTAGTCTTGGAATGATAAGATGGTTTCTTTGCCATAAATATTTTTCTTTGGTTATCGCAACTTATCTTCATATATCTCTGCTCAAACCTGATTCCTGAATACAGTCGCTGCATCCATACTGCTTCTTTTCTTCCATGAGTGGCTGCCATGTATTCATCTTCTATTGTTGACAGGGATACCACTGCATGTTTCTTACTCATGTAGTCAATTGCTTCACCAAACATCTTGAACACATATCCATTGGTCAACCTTCGTTGATCCATATCTCTAGCCCAGTTCGTGTCGACAAATCCATGTACATCTAATTCACTGTCACCTCCATATTTTCCTTGGTATCATATAACATAGTCTTTTGTGCCACACAAATACCTAAATACTCTCTTGATAGTTTTCCAATGCTCCTTTCCAGGTGTCGACATGTATCTACTCAACACTCCCACTGCATGGGAAATTTATGATCAAGTGCATACCATCGCATACATTAGACTATCAACATCACTTGCATAGGGGACACGTGTCATATCCTATATTTCTTCGCGTGTCTTCAGAAACTGTTCAATAGTTATCCTTGCTCCCATGGGAATTGACACCTTTATAGGTTTGCAATCCTACATGTTGAAACATTTCAAAATTGTTTCAATACACTTCTTCTAGTTGAACCATAGCTTCCTATTTGCTCAATCTCTCTTGATCTCCATTCCTATAATGAATTTTGTTGCATTGAAATCCCTCATGTCAAACTTGGAGGATAGATGCTTCTTCACCTCCTTTATTGCGTCCATATTTTTTCCAACCCACAACATGTCGCCGACATACAATGCTACATATATGAAACACTCACCTTGTTCCTTGGAATACATGCAGTGACCATCTTTACTTCTCACAAATCCCAAACTAAGTAAGTATGTGTCGAGATTTTGATATCACATCCTTGGTGATTGATTTATACCATAAAGGGATCATCTTCTCAACTTACACACTAGCTCTTGCTTTCCCTTTATTAAAAATACTTCAAGATGTTTCATGTAGATTTCTTCTTCCAAGTCCCCATGTAGTAACACTATCTTCACGTCCATATGTTATATTTCCATATCAAATGCAACAACTAGAGACATTAGTACTCTAACGGAAGTTAATTTTTCAATAGGGGAAAAAATCTCACCGAAGTCGACTCCTTCGACTTCAAAATATCCCTTTGCTACCATTCGATATTTGAATTTCTCGACTTGACCTGTTGCATTCATATTCTTCTTGAATACGCACTTACTACCGACGATGTTTCTTCCACTATGTAATTGGACTAAATCCCATGTCTCATTATTATGCAAGGATTCTATGTCTTCAACCATAGCGTCCTTCCATAGTATACCCTCTACGTCGACTAACTCCCTGGCTAACTTGGTCTCCTCGTCAGTGGAAGTTAACACAAATTTGGAATAGAAGTCAAGAATACTATACCTTTTGACTGGCTTTATTACTCGTTCACACCTCCTTATAGTCGGGGTTGGTTGTTCCACCTCTTCATTTGATTCAATTGACTCATTTGAATCATCTTCTTCTTCAATCCTCAATTAAAACCTCACCTTCTCTGGATTATTATATGTTTGAACCATCACTTCAGACTTGGACTTCCTTTCTACTTCTATGAAGACCACATCTTGATTGTACACTATTTTCCTTGATGCAAGATCCTATAGATTATATCATGTCATTCCTTCTTTGTATCCAATGAAAATACACTTGACTTCCTTCTTGTCCATCTTGCTCCTCTTTTCCTTGGGAACATGCACAAATGCATCACAACCAAATACTTTGAGATGTGAAACCAAAGACTTCTTACCAGACCATACCTCATGTGGAGTTGTGTCAACTAGCACCTAAGAAGGAGACATATTTACCAGATAGTTTTCAATGTCAACTGCCTTTGCCCTGACTTCTTATGTGAACCCAACACCACTGAGCATGCTCCTTTCCTTTTCCATCAATGTTTTGTTCATTCTCTCGACAACTCCATTTTGTTGTGGGGTATATGGTGTGGTATTTTGGCATGCTATGCCACACTGCTTATAGTATTTGTCAAGATATTTTCCAAAGAATTCACCATTGTTGTTAGTTATCAACACCTTTATTTTCTTATATGTTTGATTTTCTACAAGAGACTTAAACTCTTTGAATTTCTAAAAAACCTCTAATTTCTTCCTTGGGAAATATATCCATGTCTTCCTGAAAAATTCATCTATGAAGGAGACATAATACAAGGATCCACCAAGTGAAGGCACTGAAACAAGACCAAACACATCACTTTGAATCAATTATAGAATCTCATTTTCCCTTGTCGAATCTCATCCGACTTTGTTTTCCATATAAACATTTTTCACAAAAGTTGACTTCTAAATTACATTCAAGAAAATCTTCAACCATACCTTTTTTATGCATAGTTCGAAGTCCATCTTCTCCAATGTGTCCCATCCTTTCATTCCATAGCATGGTCATGTTGAATTGATGAAGACTTGTTAAGTCAGTTTCAATCGACTCAACCCGAGTTGAGTCGAATTTGTTTCAACTTCGAGAACAACAATTGTGTTGCATCCAATAGAGTCGACATTCCCTAACAACTTGTATAGGGTTGTTGGGTATGTGTTATATTATTTGCACGAGTAGTAGTGTCTAAGTGTATGCGCTGCACACGTAGGGGGGTTAGAGGGGGGGTCTCTAGGCCCCCCCTCGGGGGGTGCAAGGTTGGAGCCCCCCACGCGGGGGTCCGGGGGAAACACCCCTCGGAAGAAAAAAAATTGCCTCGGGAAACGTGACACCTACCTCAGGAAACATGTCATGTATTTAGGTGGTTTTTTCGGCACATGGTTTTTGTCAATGGTTTTCTATTTCCGGTTAAGGAATTAGGGTTTTGGACTAATCCAGGTCATTGGGTTAGGTTTTTGGATGCCACTAGCTCCTATATGTATATTGTATTGTAAACAATGTAACACAATGAATGAATATAATATATGCTGGTTTTCCCGGTTTGGGTTTCCAGGGGGAAAATCTTTGTGTAATGTTTGTATTTGCCATTGTATCTTTTATGTTCTTTTCTGAATATTTGTTTACAGTAGACATTGTACAAGGTTAGAATTTACAAGGGTTCCAATCCAAACTCCTTTCATTAAGACCATCTCACCTCTGACCATTTTTCACATATCCTTCTGAAATAGAGTGTGCACTCATGCATCATTCATCTTACTGACAGATATCAGGTTTCTAGTCAAACCTGGAATATGTAGCACACCTGGAAGGGTTCTACTCCTCCCATCCTATAGTATCATTCATACTCTTCCCTGTCTGACAATTTTGGTTGTCGATTCATCCCCCAAGAACACATATCCTCCTATTCGCAAAACCATTCTCTATTTGGTATCATGTGATAGGATGTTTATGAATCGATCAAGAAAACATCTTGATCCGATTGTGTATTGGTTGACACCAGGTACACATCGCATCCCTTATTTGGAGTAGTCTTTCTCTCAGTCGATTGCTTCTTATATGATCCTGTACTGACTTTCATTTCCTTCGACTTGCAGTCCCTTTTATAATTCCCATATTTACCACATTTCCAGTATCTTCTCATCGAATGAACAAGGGATTTACATCTACCCTCCGACTTAGAATTTCTACCAGATAATTTTCCTTTATCTCTGTCAACCGATTAACCTCTCACCACTAATGCATCTTTGGTCGATCCTTCCATGTTCTTCCTTCTCATTTATTCTGACAGTAGATATGAAACCACATATTCTAGCGCTAATGTGGTTGAATTACTCCCTCTAGCCACGACTAAGCTATCCCAAGACTTTGGCAAAGAACATAATACGATAATAAATTTCTCCTCCTCAATGATTTTAATATCCATGGAAGATAATTGGATTATTATGGTATTAAACTCATTTAAATGCTCAGTTACTGAAATTTCCTCACTCATCCTCAGAAGATACAATTTCTTTCTAAGGAATAGCTTATTTACCTAAGATTTCAACTGGTATAGGCTCTCCAACTTGTCCCATAGTTTCTTGGTCGAATCTTCACCTAAGACATTCAACAACACCAATTATGCAAGACAAAGTCGAATCATAATATTTTCCCTTCTCTCTATTTTCTCCCATTCTTCCCTCGACATACCTGCTAGAATGGTATCTAGACAAGATGTTTCCCATTGTTCTCGATATAAAAGGAAATCTTCAATTTTAAGCTTTCAGAGCTCAAAATTATGGCCATTGAATTTTTAGATTTCTATTCTTGAGCTACTTGCCATTTTTTAAGCACAACTTTAAATATTTATGACTTACAACTCTTACTAGACCTAGGGTTTAGCTCAGATCCAAGGTTTTTAAACCAATATCTGATGCCACGTGTTAGGTAATGTATACTTCCATGCTAAACCTAGCATAAGAGGAAGAAATATTTAAGCTATAAAAGAAATGACAAAGAAAACACATAGTACACAAATATATTACCCTGGAAACCCAAATGGGAAAACCAACATTCCTTGAGCATATTCTTCTCTTGTTGTCTTGTTCATCCAAAATAAAATGTTACATTCCTAACCTTGGTCCATACCTAAGACACAATCGGCATCATACCTCCTTTCTTTACACAAGAACAAACCTATCTAGCCAATTTGACTTACATCTACATGTCCAACAACTTCTAAAATGATTGATCTAAATATTGATTAGCTTTTATTGTATTACAACACACATTATTTATAGTATTTATAGTAGGAAAAACCATAAATAAAGGTTCCCAAAAATGGTTACAGATCCATGCAGATCATTGGCTACAAATCCCGCAAATCTTGAGATTTTGTTACAATCGACTACCAAGTCGGGTTAGCAGTTGACTGTCAGTCGACCTTCATTCGGTCTTCATTCAGTTTCCACACGACCCCCTTTCGACCTCTTTTCAATTTACCTCTTCGACTTTCCGTTGATTACTTTGACTTCGACTTTTCCTGGTCAATCCATCTCGACCTTCAACTTTCACTACCAGTTGATCCACCTTGACTAGACTTTCACTACAAAAAATATAACAACCAAGCAATCAAGGAATGCATGACCATGTATTTTATTAAAGAGAGGGGTGAAAGTAACATAACACCAAGCCCTTGAAAACAATTATATTTTACTACAATGGCATATAACTAGGTTGGTATGTTATTCCACATTTGCTTAGTTTTTTTTCATTTTTTTTTTATTTTTTATTTTTATTTTTTTTTTTTATTTGTGGGCTTACAAGAGTTCTGTTAGGTCTTTAGTTAGGAGTAGAAATAAAAAGGGGTATTAAAAAAATTCATGAAAAAAATCAATACTTAGGATATCTGGTAAAAATAGGGGTTTTAATAATTAGAACGATATATTGGGAGGGGGTTCAAAAAAGGGATTTGGGGGGGTATTTCCTAATATCTAGTGAAATTAGGGGTATTCTTTAATATCCCATGAACGAAAGTGCTATGTCACATGTTGACTGAGTGAATCCCCCAAGTTGTCATTTCTAATAAGTACTTTCTAATAACTAAATCCACATAGTCTCACTTTCATTTCCCAAACCAATGTCTACACAACACCTTTCCATTCACATATTAATGATTCATAAGTAATTTTGAGAGATTTCATCTTCTGATTCACTTGAAAACTGTGTTGTGTCACATTTAATAGCCATCATGGTCCAAATAAGTTGACTAAGAAATCACATTACTGTTATCATAAGTAGCTTGGAAGGAAGCATGCAAAATAGTAGCATTGGAATTTCTTCAAAACTACTGCACTTGTTCCAAAATATTGGGAAATGTTAAAACTACTGCACTAGTTCCAAAATATTGGGAAATGTTGCACAAGAAAAGGATGTGTGGGACTTGTTCCATGCCCCCTATATATTTCCCTCCAAAAGTGGGGATGTATGGAAGATAGCCCTCAATGGTTTCATATTGATGCCCCATATATAAATTAGTGCTCATGTGGCATTAGTTCTCCAAGTAAAATATTCACACCATTTCAACCTTCAAATCATTACAATAAGAATCTATGTATTGCATTTTATGATACTATCTTATATATTTTTGTAATTGGGTATAACAACAACAACAATTGTGACAACAATTAAAACTCCAATTATGATTCAAAAATTGAAATTTTTCATACCATCTCGAAGAATTTTTTCATAGCATCCTAAACATAAAATAACATATAGGAAAGAGGAAACCTAGGATCCTATTATAATAGGGAAAAAAAATATCAAAGTGCCTAGTTTTGTTCTCCAATGATGATACATTCAAGTAAGCATAAATATGGAAAAACTAATTGTTGTAAAATGGAAACAAAATGAATCTCTAAAATGTAAATAACTCCCATTCAATATAAGACATGTTAATTGAATATTGGAATCATGCAATATCATACCAAAAAATGAGAAATAAATCTGTCTCACTCTCGTAGCAACTGAAAGGTAGTATTAACAAGGTCTCCAACACAAGAAATAATCAGAAATGACTCCATCTAGTACCTTTGGTATTGAAAATTTATTTCGATTGTTTGACATACTACCTTCCATACCCATAGAGTAATATAGTAGAAGGCATGATATGTTCCCATCCCAACAAGTTTTATCTACCCATCAGTGTTATCTCAATATACTAGTTCCAATTTAGGGTCCCTAGAAAATTAATCCAAAGATATTGATACGTATGAGCATTTCTAGTTAATCTATGCGATGTTTGATTTTTGGGCATCCACAAGGCTTAAGTTCAATGATCACAATTGAATTTTCTAAGTCAACGAACAAACGTAAGTTCCATCTATATTTATAAATCATGGTTAATTATATCTTAGGATCTTTGATATAATGAGCTTGCTAAGACTACAAAATTTGTGCCAAGAAGAGGAAGTAAATTATACAACAAATTATACTAAGACTATACACTACACAATTTACAAGATTCACAAAATATAGTTTTACAAAGAAAAACATTTTGATACTTGGAACAAAGTGACATGGATAAAAAAAATAGAAACTCTACAATTTTATTATGCAAATCACTTGACACCTAGAATTACCTAAAATAGATTGAATATAATACAAATGGATTGAAGTGATAATTCAAATGTATTCAAATCACACACATGAATATTAATTCAAGGAAAATGAGTTATAAATATTTCATTCGAAAATTAATGTATCTCTAGAGTACATATTCCAAAATGACCTGATGTGAACACCCCAAAGTACATGTATCGTTCCATATTTACATGTATATATTACACATTGGCATTACCATGCACACATCACTAATTTGGATTTCATGTACAAAGACCAAAATTGACAATAGAGAAATTTAGTAACCCTTGCCACCCTTGCCAATGCCACATGCATCTCAGAAGTTAATCTTCCCCTTGTTTTTTCCTTATGTAGATTGAACTTGCTTATGTCTAGGATCAAAACTCATCTCCAAAGACTTCAAGTCAAACAATAATATTTATGAGTTATTTCCCTATTTTAAAAATTAATAAACCTAAAAAAAATGATTGCTCAATAATTTATAATGTAATCTCAGTACATCAAAGTTGGGTATGGGTGCTTGTGGTGTCCTCCTCCTCAACGAACTCGAATTTGCAATTGTTCTCTACAAAATTTATGGAAAATAAATTGAGTTCAACCAATTATGAACACATGAATGGAATTCATACATTTGGTTGTTAATAGGTTTAGCTATTATTCATCTCACCACAAAAAGTGATTTTGGGCTAGGAGATTGGCATCCGTCACTAGGAGAGGGATTTTTTGATTGAACATCATGCTTAGAGGCATCAAAAGTGGATGTGACTATAGTGGGTATAGAGGCAAGTGAAGAGGAAACAACATTGCCATGAGTATGCACATTAGACAAGGTAGGTACTATTGTCAATGGCTGCAATAACCAAATGTTGAACTAGTTAGATGCATGATTTAATGATCGAACATGAATAAAATACACATGCATAACCTGTAAATTTTAACCACTTATAAAATACCTATGAGGTAATAGAAATGGGCATGACCAATGTAGATTCACCATTGTAAGATGTCCCGGAATAGATGCACCAACAATAAAGTGTACCATAGTGGCCTCGCTCAAATTAATAGTGGGTGTAATGACAGGTGAAGGGAAAACAATACCACCACATGCAAGCGCACTTGAAGGGATTGGTACAATTGACATATTAATATGGGGTGTAGCAAGGGCATTGAACAATCCTACTAATGGGTGAAATCACTAGTTTTTGAACTAGTTAGTTCCATGATTTAATGATAACATGATCAATATACACATGTAACTTGTAAATTTTAACCACTTATAAAATACCTATTAGTAGGGCATGTCAATAGGAATTGAAAGACCAATATTAGCAATGGAAAATGAATCAAGAATTGGGGGAGGAAAAATGCCCATTGATTGAATCAAACTAGGATGAACATGAATGCCAATGGAAGGAATGCACAATGGTCCAACTAGAAATTGACTCCAAGGAAACATGATACACATTGAAATATAAAAAAATACCTAATAAGTTAATATAAAATATTGGTTTATTGTATTTACTCAATGGCTACCTCTGTGCGAGTTGTAGCCATCGAACATGCAACAATAATAGATGTGTTAACTATCTCTGTGATATTTGGCATGTTCATACCTCTAGGAGATGTGACTGTAAGGTCTACCAAGATGGATGATGAAGAAATCCTAGTGGTCTCTCCAACTAAGTGCTACAAACATGCATGATTAAATAGTTAAAAATCCATTCACAATGAATCAATTCAATCAAAAACTATGAATATGGTATACATTATCGATGATTACTTTACAACCTCTGGGCATGACATCCCTTTCACGTGTACTGCTTTGTAGCAATGGGTGTTGTGTCTACCATATGGTGAATCACCTACACTTAAACCATTTGAATTTTCTATCGTAATTATGTATTGAGAATAAATGGGTTTTAGTTAAGAATTCAATGAAAGGATTACCTAAGTGGTGGTAGTAGGGGGCACTATGCACATCAATATTTTGGCCTTATGGATAAGGTGTTAACAATTACAAGTTTAAAAAGTATATATATATATATATATATAAACCATGTTGAAAAAAACGTGAAAAAATCACTTAACTAATTATAAAATCCAATAAAAGTAAAATATATCATTATACTAGCTTGCTCAAAAATCCACCATGGGAAATATTTTCCCTAGATAAACGCTTTTATGAGGTGGAGGGATTTGATAGTTTGCATCTTTGTGCCTCAAATTAGGTCAATTTTTTGGCATCCCCAAAGGAGCCCCCTACAATGTTAAGGGATGAAAATAGTTAACACATTTCCCCAAAACAAACTCTACATATTTTTTCCTCAAGAAGTATAGTGGTATTTCTGGATTGATATGAGGCAGTATATCAAAAATGATGTACCACCTATCCATCTAGTTATAAAAGGTTGATAAGTGCACCACTTGATAAAAATATGTGGTCTGCTAGTGTTGGGGATTTCGCCTCTATGAGGATCTATGAAAAGGGTAAATATATCATCTTTACTAGTTTTTTAGTTTTTTCATGGCATTATGATCCAAACCATCTATAATTTTCATGACAGTTTCGCTCTCCACAAGAGGTAATATTGTGCAATGCCCCATTTTCTTGGGTAATTGTATATATAGTTTGAGCAAGTGAGCATCGAAGTGGGTCTCCACCCCTAAAAATATCTCTCAAATTTCTTAGATTGACCATATCTCCTAGGATTTTAGCATTGCAAGCCATCAATGGTGGGGCATTGTCTTGGGAGTTTACATAATGAAGTTATGGGTTTGGGTTTTCAATAGCCATTTCTTACCATTGCAATGAAATATTTTTTTTTTAAAACTTAAAAATTAATATAAACCAAAATTTGGCAATGAACAATAATGGAAAATAATAAAAAAAAATGGGGTTTATACCACCTATTTTGAAAAGTTTGCTTCCCAATACTTCCAACAATGGTGGGGCATTGTTTTGGGAGTTTACATAATGAATTTATGGGTTTGAGTTTTCAATAGCCATTTCTTACCATTACAATGAAATATATATTTTTTTAAACTTAAAAATTAATATAAACCAAAATACATATTTTTTTAAACTTAGAAATTAGTATAAACCCATTTTTATTATTATAACCGAAAATAATAATAAAAATGGGGTTTATGCCACCTATTTTGAAACGTTTGCTTCCCAATACTTCCAATGAGAGTGAATCTACCAAGAATCTTGAAGCTCAATGTCAATTTCTCCACAAAATTTGAAATCCATAGGCTTGGGAAAGTATAATCTCCAAAATCACGGTTGCATTTTGGGCTTAATAGCAAGGAGTAAGGCATAGATGTGAAGAATGAGGCTGGGTGGTGGAAAAAATAATTTTATTTTGTTACAAAAGAATGTGAAGCAAAAATACCCACGATCTCCTTTACCTTAACTTATGTGTCAAATGAAACCTCCTCAAACCTCACTTGTGCAAAACACTAAATTTTCATAACATGAATGAGTTTTTTAAACTTCTAATTACAACTAAAAGCCCATCAATTTGATACACTCACTCATATATAATTTTATAAAACTACTGATAATAGTATTATAAGAAAACTACTATATAAATTGAATTAATCACTATATATCAAAATTCCAAATCCAAATATATATTATTTAATAATTTTAATTATGACATGATTGATTATGTTTTACAATATTGTGATTAATGTTCATAAAAATTAAATAACGCTCACTTACTCGTTAGTTGGAGAATTCATTAGAGTGGCTTGATAACCCTGAGCAAATTATGATTTGGACAACTTATAAATCCATTTAATGCTACAAAATAGCCCTCACTCACCCATGGTTAGATCTCGAATCCATCAGAGTGGTTTGATAACCCTAAGCAAATTATGATTTGGACAACTGATTATCCATTTAATGCCCCTTAGCATTTGATCATGCCCTTGTGGAATTATTGATTATGCTATTGTGATGTATGGTCCCTTGAAAAAGAGAGGATTACTACGCTCTTGTGATGTATGGTGCCGAGGAAAAGAATCATATAACGTGCCATGATCAAAACCTTTCCCATGCAGGCTTTGGTGCTTTTACCACCAAATCAAAACGTGGCCAACTGGCTCTGCGGCCGTAATTATAATTTGAACTGGCTATACAACTGTAATTGATTATTTGTAGAAAGTTCGTGAGATTTTATTACTATTAAATGAAATCAATTTGTCAAACGGGTTAAGTATAATATGATGATTTGTTCCATTGTGTTTAATTGAATATTTATTATAATTAATTTAAAATATTTTTTCAACTTACCCTTGAGAGTCTGAACAAGTCCAACTCTATTCCAGAAGACTTGTCAGCTTTTAAAATTCATAACAAATAATTGATAATATGGTAAGGCTTTAAAAATAAATCTCCGACTGCAAAAAAAAAACAAATTATGATATTGTAAAAGGCGGCTCTCTTTGCACCGACAATCTCCACCCCTTCCCAGATTGAAGAACTATCTCGCTCGTTCAGGACAGGCACTCTTGTTCGTCACTTAATCCATCATACACAGCTCCCGGTGATCCTCGTTTACCAAACTTAGTAGATGAATGTAGAATTGATTTTGTAAACTAATTCAAATAGCTCTGATTCTCACCGCACCATGGACCTTAAATTCCTTTTTTTCTTTTTTCATTGTTTAAATGTTTTAGATTTTGGATTTTTTCCCTTATTGAAATTCGGTTTTATAATTATTAGTGAAATCACAATTTTCTCATTTAAATTACATGAATTGAAATCACAATTTTCTCATTTAAAATACATTTTTCAATATATTTATTAAAAAAAATGAAAAATCCTTTAAAATATATTTTTAAATCAACATTTTTTAATAAATTTTGATAAAAAAAATTGGTTAAAAATAGCCGAACAAAAAATTTGGTAAAAAATACTTGGAAAAAATCTAAAAGATAAAACGTTTAGAATACGTCTACTTTCGATGAAATGTCGCCCTCATGACATCAGAATGAAAGGTTCCTTCTGAAATTCTGTTTTAAATTTTAATATAGACCTGAACCGTTTATAATGTAGACAACATGACGAACCATAGTGGCCATTCTTTATATTATTTACAAATTTCAAGCAGCGTGTAGACATGGATTTGGCCCATACATTTGTCAACACTGCTCAACATCAATATCTGAATCCGATATTCTCTCACCAATAATATCAAATCCACCCAATCCACAAGTTGACAGGACAGGGTGGCTCTTTCAAAAGAAAAAACAAAAGTAAGATAGGCTCACTGTATCCCAATGACTTGCGCACCGCAGCGCCCACAGCCTTCGAAATTCTCCGATTAAAATGACGTTTTGATGGAAGTCGTAGATTCGCGGTACAGTGCCCGACTCATTGATTTCATACGTCAGCTTTTGTTGCACCCAGCCAGACGACAGCACAGGATTTGGGGGTGGTAGTAAGTAGAATTTGGATTTGGTGAACACTTATTATCTTCAACCGATCCATATTCCTCCGGAAACCAGAAAGCCATCAGAAATGGAAACGTCAACGGTGGCTTCGATGGACTTTATGGGTCCACTGTGGCCCTGCGTACAATATCCAGCTATGTTACTAGAGATGAGAAACGTGATACGTTCAATTTACAAGGAAGCAGAAATGAATATTCGAAGGTTTTGTTCACTTAACGTTTTAGGGTTTTTTTTTCAATCAATATGATGGGAAATAATTATTCCAGAGAAAAGTATCATTTTCATGCTCTTCCTGAACAATGTATCTTAACGATTTTATAAAATTTTATTTTAGAATTTAGATTTAAGGTTGAAAATTACAGCAAAGTTTTTTTACTTTTAAATTTATTTTTTTTCTTTTTTACGAGTAAGGAGTTTCTCCCAACTATCATGCCTTAACTTTAATTAAGTTATTGGTAACATAGGTATTCACACAGGCAAGCAGACAATATTCAGACGTCTGGTAACCGTCGACCCAATTCAATCCAAGCATTGCTGAAACCTTGGAAGCAAAGTTTGAACGTGAGTGTAATGTAAGAGAACGTGAACGTATGACGAGATTTCTTAAATGAACAATATTATTCAATGGACAGTATTCAATTCAGGACCTGCCAAACATGCGTTGGCTGCAGTGAACGTTTCTGTAATGATCGCCACCGGCCAAAATAGTGGTGGAACATGAACATTTGTTTGGATATTAAAAACATACTACTACTGAATAGGGTCCATCTACCTTATTCAGATGCATCCGTCCGACGGCCTATAATCCATCAACGGCAGCGGCGTAGTAAGGTGGTTATTGGCCGCCCGAGGGAGGGGGCCTTCCGTGCAAATTAAGTAAAAACGAAACGCAAAGCTGACATAACACGTGGCAGAAGAATATCATAACCTAGCCGTTGCAGGGCTTATCCTTTATGACTCATGAGTGACAAAGACTTCTACAAAATCTAAGCCAAACCAAACGTAATTCAGGGTGCTTTTGGATTATTCAAGTGCATGCATGTGACTTTTTCCGCCGACCGTCGAAACATCGACCTTTGCATTTTTGGCCGCTTAAAATGCAAAATGTATTAATGCATAGACTCTAACATTTCAGTCAAAAGGTAACTCTTCTAATTTCATTGAAAAAGAAAAAGTTTAGAAAATATTTTTTATAAAGTTAATCAATTAAAGAAGAAAGTTTAAAAAAACAAAATTTAATTTCAGTTAAATTAGTTCAAATTATCTAAACTTCCATATATGAACCAACGCGCGCGTACAAACCTTTGGTGCGGGTGGACTGTGGGGACTATAGGAACTACCTGCATAAGCAAGATTGGTGTCTGAGATATACATACTTCTTTAGATTTCAACATGTAAATAATATATACACTTATTTACTCTATATATAATAATTTAACATTTAAATAATATATACACTTATTTATTCTATATATAATAATTTAAAAATTAATAATTTTTATTATTAATTATTACTTATTATTATATTCAATTAATTAATATAAAAATTAAATACGTTTAAGTAAAATATTTCTTATAACTTAATGTTTTATATAAAATAATTTAAAATATAATAACTTTCACTATTAATTATTACCTAATTCAAATATAATAATTTAAAAATTAACTTTCACTATTAATTATTACCTAATTCAAATATAATAATTTAAAAATTAATAACTTTTACATTATTGTATTCAATTAAGTAACTTAAAAATAAAACACATTTAAGTAAAATATTTCTTAAAATTTTATGTTTTATATAAAATAATTTAAAATATAATAACTTTCACTATTAATTATTACCTAATTCAAATAATTGATGTTAAAACTAAATTTGGTTTTGAGTGTTAGTTTAAGTGGTCTTGAGCTTAAATCTCTTTCTCAAAGAATTTTTTCAAAAATTTTTACCCCTTTGTTTGTGGGACAAGGGATTCCTTTCATCAAATGATTTGATTGGTAAAATCTACTAAGGTATACATATCCTACCCCCTCTAGATTTGAACTTATAACTTAGATTTGATTGGTAAAATCTACTAAGGTATACATATCCTACCCCCTCTAAGTATACATATATATATGTTTGTTAAAGGAAATATATGTTAGAATTAATGTTAGTAAGTTAAAGGAAATATATGTTAAAATTAATGTTTACTTTAAAGTTGGTTTGGGTATGTTAGATCTTGTTAGTTGTGAGAGATCTTCTCCAACTATTTATTGAGATATTCCTTCATGAATTTCTTAGTTGTGGAGGGAAAAAATCATGTATAAATATGTGATTGATTCAATAATAAAAATAAAAAATATTTTATATGTGCAATATGGTTTTCTAAATATAATTTCTTGGTTTATTGAGGAAAAATTCATGTATAAATATGTGATTGATTCAATAATAAAAGTGAAAAAGATTTTATATGTGCAATATGGTTTTCTAAATATAATTTCTTGGTTTATTGAAGAAAAATTCGTGTATAAATATGTGATTGATTCAATAATACAAATAAAAAAGATTTTATATGTGCAATATGGTTTTCTAAATATAATTTATTGGTTTATTGAGAAAAAAATCATGTATAAATATGTGATTGATTCAATAATAAAAGTGAAAAAAATATATTTTCTAAATATATAAATCATCAATTAAAATTTTAAAAAATACATTAAAAAAAATTAAAGATTTTAATGTTTTAAGAATATTAGATTTTAGTTTTTTTTTATAAAATTTTATAAATTATAATTTATTAAATAAAAAAAATATAAAATATCTCATGAAAAAATGGAGTAATAAAGTTAAAAACGATTTAGGATATTATATGATTATTTTATTTTAGGAAATGGATGTCACGTCAAAAAATTTTGTAATGCAAAGATGACATATGTCTAAGATTTAATGAATAGATTTTTTTAATTTAAAGATGACATGCGTGACTAAGATTTAATGAATAAAGAATCTTTACTCGTTTCTTAAATGAAAGTTTCTAATTACATAATATTGTGATGAATGTAAGGTTACTTACATTTAGTTGAAGTTTAACTACATATCAAACTTCCATTCCCACGTCCTTCCAACAAGCCTCTCCCATCGACCTCCTAGTGTTTTCCTTCGCTAGAATGGATAGTGACCGTGGACACTCAAAATAATACTCACCGTAAATATTACTCGCATCTTTACAAAATATTGGTCACCAATATTACTCATAGCGTTAATTCCAACGTTAAAAAATATTGCTGACAAATATTATTCAGAGCGTTAATTTCAACGTTACAAAATATTATTTAACTCATAATAATATTGTTGAAGAGATTAGGTAGGTAGAGAGAAGGAGAGGTAGATAGTAGTGGACAGAGGATAATTGTAGCAGACATAGGAGGAAGTAGCATATACCGACTATGCCAAGAGATAGGACACTAGAATACACCTAGTGTGCCAAAA
This sequence comes from Picea sitchensis, assembly GCA_010110895.2. Classification (NCBI taxonomy): domain Eukaryota; kingdom Viridiplantae; phylum Streptophyta; class Pinopsida; order Pinales; family Pinaceae; genus Picea; species Picea sitchensis. The sequence goes on from SNQJ01S0142996.1 coordinate 17,771, forward strand.
CGTTGTTTATCTGAATGTGTACGGTATTTGTGTATATATAAATTTGTGCATTAGTTTAGAGATTTATGATTTTTCCTTTATGCATTTCATTTATATTGGTATAAAAATGCACAAATCTATAAAGAATGCATTTTGCTTATGTCTATATAATTATATAATCTATATATCTATATAATTTATATATGTATAAATGCATTTTGTTAATATATTCATATATGAATTTTTATTTTTTTATGCATTTTATATTTTATTTATATATGTAAAATTTATTATTATTATTATATTATATATATAGACACTTCATTTATATATGCATGTAGTTTATAAATATATATGGGCATGTCATCATGTTTATAGACAAAAAAAAAGTGACAAAGGGGTGAGCATGAATGCACTCACTCACGAATGTGTGCACGTTCCTAAGAACATGAATGCGTTCATGATGTGACAAGTTCGACAAACCCTGAATCGCCACCTATGATGCCATATAGGTTTATCAGTGGGAATGCATGTGTGTTCCTAAGAATGCATGTGTGTTCTTAGGAGCATGCATGCGCTCATGTTGGGTTCGATGGGTTCGATTAAGAGGGCCCACGACTGTTTGTTTTGGCCCATTTGACCATCGTGTTGCGCGTTTTACAAAGGATTGAGCAAATTGAAGGGAGGGAATTTGTTGACAAAGTGTCCAAAGAATCCTAATACCATCTGGAAGGGAAGCCGACTATTTATTCCCATTTAATTTCTAGTTTTTTTCATTTTCTAAACTATTTGATTTCTTGTTTTTGTAATTTTCTAAGTTAATTTAAAAAATAAACATAATTTATATAAACTCATTATTAAATTGCAACACAATAATTAAGATAGAACCTAGACACAACCAAAACCCGACACAACCACATGAAGGCACACAAAACCCCGACCCACAACCAACAAACGTAAACACAGAAATTGATGAAGGGTTGATGTCTCTTAGATTAATTGTCCAAGACTTAAGGAGTGCAAGAGAAACTAGTTGATTTTCATTGGCCACTTTGGTGGACGCCATTGTATCGTCCATTGCAAGTGCCCAAGGGAAATTAACTAATATTTCTAAATGCAGGGATGGGATGTTTGAGTAATGTAGGACTGGCATCAAAAAAACCCAAGTGAGAGACTTGAATAATACAAAACAAGAATTGATGTCACTGTTCATCGATCTTAGATCATGACTACAACCACCAGTCACAAAGAGACATATATGTGGATCGGTGAATCCACCAACAGTTTAAGGAAAATTGGATGGATAGATGGTTTATGGTGTTTGACAAACCTCCCTGCAATAACAGGGAGGTGCCTCTATATTTCCTCAGGAAATTATGGGCATTGTTTATTTTGGGTAGCCATGTGAACTACCTTGACATTGGTGAATTCTAGGGGGTGGGTTGTGGGTCCACATAGGTCAAAGAGAATGTTAGGAGTGGCCTAGTGCTAGGTTTTCATTCTCCTAGGTGAAGGTCTAACCCCCCTAATCAACATCCTCCCATCATGGAATGCATCATGAAGACACAATTATCGATATCAGCGTTGACTCAGAGCCTGGTGCAGCATGGGATTTTTATAGCACTATCTCCACAAGAGGTGCCTACTGGTGATGTTAGTAAAGGGGTTGGAGCTTCAAGCCTTGCAGCATAGTGTAGTCGAGAGAGGACACATGGACAGAGTAGGCATTCATGTGAGCCTCATAGATGCTCGAGTTGTGTGAAGATTTGTTATGGGTTGATGGAGGCCAGTGGACATGAGAGTTTCATGGAGAGGGTTAGTATATTGACCATCTCTATGTTATTCGTGATTATGTGTGTGTGTGTGTGTGTGTGTGTGTGTGTTCCATATCTTATTTTATGAGGCTTTGCAGTTTTTATGGCCCTATAGTAGACCTTCTCCATCGATAGATACATCAATGTTAATTTCCACCATTGATGCAGTAGTAGAGGCATCCTACTCATTTGGTGTATTGAATACACAAGTATGTGTCACATTCGATAAATTTACCACAGTGATTTGTTTATTCTCTTTCATCCTCAAATATAATGTTCATGTGTTTCTAGAGGTTGTGGTACCATACAGATGAGGCAGGTCCACCTAGAATGGACAAGTCACCACCTTCATAGGTATCATGTGTTGAGTTAAATCTTGTTTAAATTTGAAATTTATTATATTTTTTGGTTGAAATTTACATTTTGGTACTAATAAAAATTATATTAATATTTATGCAAGTTTCTTCATCCACTTTTGGGTCATATGTACCACTATCCTTTCATTCACCACCTCTACCAATATTCCACCCATCATTTTTCCCCAGCTATAGGGCTAGTCCAGTCCTTGGCCAACCTTCCCCGACTCTTGGGATACCTCTTTCCACCCCAAGGGTTTTCCCATCCCTTGTACAACCCTTGGGGGTTTATCATCACTCACCTCAACCATATTTCATATTTCATCCATCCAAAGTGGCTACACCCATAGGCCATCCACCCCCACCCCCACCACCTTTCCCATCGCATCCATCCATAGTGAATGCACATGTACGCCACCCACCCTAACCACCTTTTCCATATCATTCATCCACATTCGATGCACCCATACGCTACCCATCCCCACCATAGTTTCCATCTGATGCATCCATATTGGTTTCACCCATATGCGAACCATCAGTCATATTTGTTGCAGACCATATTATGGCATTCACTAAGGTTGCCATAGTAGAAGTTGCCTCAAAGCAGGTTGTACAATCAATCACTCCACTTGCTAGTGACTCTCCATTGTTGCCCGAGTTATTCATGGTGAGATCATTTGTTGATGAATTTTTATGTATCATGAATGGAATTGATTTTAAGAATTTTTTTTTAAATTGCATACTTTGATCCTTGTAATTGTTGCAGGGTGGCATCATTGAGAGATTAGGGTCATGGAGGAGAGTAACACCCTCACGATTGTTAGTATCATCTACAATAATTTTCCTTACCTTGAATCACAAAGTATCATTTTTTAAGTATGTTAATTGATCTTGGAAAACAACTCATAAGAATTTTGTTTCATTGTCCAGTCTCTAAGCGATGAACCACACCCAAGCACAAAACCAGTCGAGGTGCTTCTTCGAGTAAGAGAAGAAAGATTGAATTCCAAGATGCCCTTGATAGTGGTGAGGGTGGAGTGTGGTAATGTTCAATGAGTGACCAATGAGTGTCATTTTGTATCTAGGGCATCGTATGGCACTTTTCCATGTTTTGGCACTTGTTGTCATTTTGTATATTAGGCACGATGTACCATTTTGTAAAAAAATGTAAAGTTTAGACCATGTTGAATATATATATATATCATGTGGTTCACATCACCGGATATCGGTGCTCTCTATGTCCACAGAACCACCCCCCCCGAAATCCGCCAGAGAACATAGGGAGGCCAAGTATTTTCAAAATATTGGGGGCTCAACAACAAGAGGATCTTATAGACCCATTTAGGGGCACAACATGTCACTCACAAGAAATTGAACCTGGGTGGGGAGGGTAACAATCATTCCTCCCAACCACCCAAGCCACACACACACACACATATCATGGAATGTGTTTTATGAATCGCAATGTTGGTTTATTTTCATCAAATTTTCATCAAAATGTTGTCAAGATCATTGAGAAGAATTATGCATCCAAATTATCTGTTCATTTAAGGAACAAATCAATTCAATTTCTTGTATATGACTTTGAGAATAGTTGAGGTGTCACAAAGATATTTGAACTAATGATCACATGGAGACTAAATCCCACATTGACTATTGCACGGGATTACTTCTTTCTTCTAGTTATATAATGGTCACCTTTAAAGAAGATGTAGATGGGGTTTATGTCTAGCTTACAATGTTTTTATTTCAAATTTTTGAAGACTGTAAAATTTGTGGACTATTGAGAGCTTAACATTATAAGTTTTTAGCATCTTTCCTTGTTTTTATTTTTGGTAATTTGGGGGGACTTTGCTTTCCTACATATACTTATTTTGGTATTTTAGGGTTGTCTATGGGATCTGAACTTGGGTTGATTCAATCATGTCATATGGAGACTATGGGGTGACTCTAATGTGAATAGATGAAATGTGTATTTGTATATCCATAGAATTATACAGAAGATACATTGATTTCAAATTACATCCTTAATCATTTCCTATTTCAATTTGAAATATCTTGTAAATAAAATCTATGAGCATTCACACCAACCCAAGGTAGTGTGGTTTTGAAACGGGACACGGTTAAGATGAAAATGGATTTTTATAAGGTACACACAATGATCAATCACAACATGTTTTAGATTTCAACTCCATGATCTAAGCTTTGAGATTATACTTTAGTGAAGAGAATATGTAAGGAATCTAAAATAAAATAAGACATGTTTTTTTACTAACCTCAAAAAAATTGTCGCAAATAACACTGAAATTTGTTATTGTACTATTTATTTTTTTATTCTTATTCTATTGTTTTGTTAGTTCAAACATATATTGGTAATGGTAGTGGTACTTAGGATAGGAATATAATCATCACATTCAACACAAGAAAATAGGAGGTATATTCGATTCAAACACACATTGGTAATGATAATGAGCATTTGGGATAACTATAGAACCATCAGTTCAAGGAGGACAAATTGGATGTGGTTCCTTTTTACAAGTACATAAGTTTTGAATTCAAGTCTAGTTGTAATTCAAAATTTTGCATTGAGAAACATATAATAAGAGGCATGAAAGCCCTCTATTCTATGCAAACGAATTATTGACAAATTTAATTGTTGAAAATTGAAGAATCTCAACTTCACAACAGTGGTATAGACAATAGTTTTGTATGATTGCAAGGATCGGCTTCAGGGCTTCTTCAAAGAGTCCTGGAAGAAAGTTGAGAGAATTCATAGAAAAGGTTATTATTAGAGAAACTATGAGTTAAATTCAAACTCTTCACTCATGTATGAAGTTAGCATGTAATTTCTCAATTTGGGTTCATTCAATTAGAGCACTTTTGGGTATAAAAAATGTGGCCGAATTATATGTAAATAACTCAACTTAAAGATAACTTGCATTTGCAAAAACCTGGGTTTACGCTTATGTTGGGTAGGAACTTTGAAAAAATGTAAATTAAACACAATGTGGTGTTCTTTAGCACATAAAATGACCACAAAACTAGACATACTAGAAAACCATTATAATTAAATAAAAAACCCTTGAGGTATGGTAAGGGTTGTACCATGAAAATGTTTTGCACTTTATGGAAAAGGGTGGAAAGAAGATGTATGATGCACACTCTTGGTAAAGAGTTTGTATAAACTAACAGTAGAGCATTTGGATAAAATATCATTTGAGAGTCTAATAAGTATATAAAAATGTCTCAGCCGAAAGGATGGATTAATGTGTAAAAATGTCTCCACTAAGAGATAAAAGTGATGTTTTGGTATAATATATTGTATATATATAAAATAAAAAAAATATTTCACCCCCCCCATTTTGACACTCTATAGCACTTTCTATAGAGCTCTATGCTTGCTCACCGACACCCTGCATACCTTGAACATGTTACGAATTATAGGTTTCTTAGTAGAATATGTTTAAGACACTTTTCACATTTTTAAGGTATAAAATTTGTTTATTCGTTCCTTATTATATAATTAATTAATGAAAATCATTAGAGAGAGAGAGAGCTAAATTAGGGTTCTATATCAATTGCAAATGATAAAAACTAGTGTTGTCTTGAATTCTTGGGCATATGGAGTCAATACAACACCTTCAATGGAGGCTAAATGCAAGAGAAGACTTGAAGATCAAAACCCTGGGATAATCCAATCATAAGACTAGGTCAAACCTTCTTAATCCTTCCTTAGGATTTCTAGCAAGAATTATCCAATAAAACAAGATAACATGCACTTATTACCACTTTAATAGAGAATTTACTTAAATACCATGAAGAAAACATAAATACTTGGAAAAAGACCACTTAATAGACCAAGTTTATATGCATGAAGAAACCCTAGTTTCATGAAACATCCACCAAAATAATAAAATCATCCACACTATCACTCCAAAAAGTGTGCATAAGATCTCCATGCTGAGAAAATAAGATAAGAAAAGAAGGGCATTGAACACGATATGATCTTCAAAATCGACCCTTAGTTCAAAAATTGATCTAGGTGGACATCAGGGACCACCCACCTATTCCACTGGATCACAACATAATTTTCTATCTTGGTAGTTTTCTAGATTTTTTTCGGGTCTTGAACATTCAAGGTCGTTTTGAGTCTCTAAATGACATTTTTTTGTCATGGAAGCACCCAATCTTGACAGGGTTGTTTAGAATGTGTACTTATCAGATATATTTTATGACATGCTACCAAGCACCCCAAACAAAGATCATATGCAAAAATAACATCCTTGGGAAGTCGATGTATCAACTAACCACATAGGGGCCCACAAACCTTTTGGAATTTCATCTTCTAGGGTTAGGGTTTTTTATGTTTATGGTTTTCTCATTGATGCTTTATATTAAAAGTCCTTTTCGGCCTCATTGTAACTGTATTCTAGTGAATTCATTTCACTTTGCATTTTTACAGTTCCTGCATATTTCGTTCATTAATAGAAATTGAGTATTATTATATATCTGTGTTTCTGTCATATTTCTGTGTTTTATTTAATCCATTCATAAATCCAAATCAGTGGTATCAGAGCAGTATGTTCTTTATTTGTTTATCTTTTCATGTACCCAATGAGGTCAG
>SNQJ01S0142997.1:8260-32803 GCA_010110895.2 Picea sitchensis
GGAAACTTCGTATCGTTTCCCCGTTTCGTGCAACTTAGATTTAATCATATTAACATAGGGCCGACCTGCACCCTTTACACAATAACTAGGGTTATAGGTAGGTCTGACTCTTGAACAATATATAGCAAAGGATCTGATACAACCACTGGTGCTCATCCACTAGGGGCACATCCATAGGGATGCCATAACTCTGATTCAGTGCATTACACAAATGAATTAGATCTTCACAAGTTCACCTGTGCTCGTCCACAGGCACGTCCACTCTATAGATCTGCTTTCCCACTGCCACCTACAGGGGAATCATTTGGAGTCTTCTTGTCAACTCTGTTGCTCAGAGGAGGCCATCACATCATCTTTATTTTTGTTCACATGATGATGTGCCCAACACTTTTCGGATTTCCCACTTTCACCTTGTGCTCAGCCACAGGCACGTCCTGACTCAACAGATCGCTTTTCATCCAGATAATCATTTGAAGTTCTTCTCACTCACGTCATGGAGGAGGTCATCTCTACGTCTTGACTTTGTCCCAGGCAGGAACCACGAACCCTTCATAGGGGCTTTCTCTCAGGTTTGTAAGCTGAGAGAAAGGCTTCACATAGCTGCTATGTTCCACATCTCAGAGGTTTGTAAGCTGGAGGATGTCTCCCATAGCTGCATTCATCAACAAATTTCACATGCATGTTTAAAAAAAATTGCTTTCAATCTTTATGCATGTTTAGAGCTTGTTTTCTGCTATCAATAATAAATTTTTGCAAGTTTTAATTTTCAAGTTTCTTGCAAAGCTCATTTCAGTTACATGCAAAGTTTATCTCTTCCAATCTTGCAAATTCAAAATAAACCTTGTTTGTAGTTTAATTAGGGAAATCGTGACAGTTGCTATCTCAATGCGCGGGAAAACGCCTAAGGGGAGTGTGTGAAGTAAGGCGGGCCCTCTCGGGACTTGGCTTCCCACCCGTTTTGGACATTCGACACCTTTAGTGAATTTACTGGTGAGGCCTTTGGGGTTTCGGTAAGTTCTCCGCAAGTTTTCAAACAAAGAGGTAGCCTCTAAAGAGGCCACATATTCTCTTATTAATCTACCTTTAATTTACCTTAATAAAACACGTGATCAACAATTGCCCATGAATCCTTTTAAGGCACTGGCACTATTTGATTTATCTTTATGTATGTGAACAATTTACTTCATTCATGCAATTGTCTAACTAATTTTGTTAATCATGCAGATCTTGTATCCTAATTGATATATGCATGATTATGGACAAATGATTTATATGATTATCTCAAATGATGAATGATAAGTTTTGAATGCCTTTGTTTTATTTTGCAATAAACTCCTAGAAGTAGTTCTTTTACTTATTCTTAGTTTAAAGAGCCTTAGTATTTTGTTAGGGACTACCCCTCTTGGCTTCGCTAGGAGTTGGCCTAGACAGAGGAGTTGAGGATTAGGTGACAACACCTTAATTCTCACTTGCCCCCAAGGACACACCGAGTGGATTGAAGATTTCTTTTACGTCTCCCAGGTGTGTATAAGGCGGCAACAGGTGGGAAGGTTCCCACACCTTGGTGGACCCCCCTTGGACCATGGCTAAGTGTTTAAAGTTTAAACACTAGGATGGGGGTTCCCACCTCCTAAAGTGCGCCCCCCTTGAGTGGAGCCCCCTCTTGCATGGCTGCCACTTGTAAAGCATGCAAAGGGGGTCTACCTTGCCTTCCTCCCTTAAAAGAAAGGCCTCCCCTCCTCTTTTCTTTATCTATTTTTAGTGCAAGTCTATGCTGCCCAAATTTCTAGGATGGGGGTTCCCACCTCCTAAAGTCGCGCCCCCCTTGAGTGGAGCCCCCTCTTGCATGGCTGCCACTTGTAAAGCATGCAAAGGGGGTCTACCTTGCCTTCCTCCCTTAAAAGAAAGGCCTCCCCTCCTCTTTTCTTTATCTATTTTTAGTGCAAGTCTATGCTGCCCAAATTTCTCCCCTTCTCTTCTTTCTCTCTCCCATTCTCTTCATTGTAATCTTGCTGCAAGTATTTGCAGCAACATTTTGTGGATAATAAATGAAGCTTTGGAGGACCTCTTGTGTGCATTTGGAGTATTCTTGGTGCTGTTACATGGTGTTCTCTTTGAGGTGATATTGATGCAATCTATTTTTGTATTTCTTGCTTACATTGTTCTAACTTGGAGACCCAAGCAAAGTATTTTGCTTGGGAAGGATTGGTAGTAGTATTGCTATTAGTTTTGTGGGTGGTTTCTATAGAGGTTTGGAAAGTATTTTGCAAGTTTCTTTAGATGCACTCACCTCCTTGTTTTATTTTGTAGCAAGCATTTATTTATTTGCAAGTCACCAAAGGCTTGGAGGAGTGAATTTCAGATCTGAAAATTCACTTGTCCAACCATCCAAGGATTCCATTATTTTTCTGTTATCATTTCCAGCCTTTTTCTCTTATTTTCAAGCATTTCTTTTGTCTAAAATTATCATCTAAACTTCATTTTCATGTTCAAAATTTTACCTTATAATTTCTGTTTTATGTACTAACAGAAATTAACAATTTCCAAGTCTTTTGTAGCATTTTCCAGCAAACAAAGCTTGCCGTTTTATGCATGTTTTCGCTAGGTTAAGGGGAGGTGCTGCTCATTTTTGGCCCCAAAAAACTCAAGGAAGCATCCAAGAGTTGTGGTGCCAAACCCCTTTCGCCTTCTTATCTTCCAAAGCATTGTAAGCAGCCCAAGATAGTCTCTTGGGCTTGCATTCTCATTTCTAATTCACAAAATTTGATATTGTAATTTAGTTATAGCATATTGCCTGCACCTTGCATAGTGATTGGCTTTTCCATCCATGCAATATCGTGAAGGCTAGAGTAGAGTTTAACTTTCTGTTTTTACTTAATATTGTTTGCCCCACTTCTCCCACAAAGAGAAGGTTGTGTGGCTAGTGTAGCTCATTTCTTTTCAGTTATTTGCTTTCACCCACATCGACACAAAATTGGTAGGCTTGTCCTCCACATTGTGATATTTTGGTGAGACATTTGTGATGTAGGTTACAGACTCGGGATTCTCGAATGCTCTCCTTTCTCAAAGATCGAGCAAACGTCCCCTTATGGAGCCAATGTTACCCACCAAGTTGCATTAGGATGGACTTGCAGTTGAGCTACCAAAGATTGAACAAATATTCGTTCAAAATTCAGAGTTCAGAAGTCCAACCGGCTATTATGGCCCTTTTTCTACTTTTTACCGCATTTCCATACCCTTGTGGGGATTTGTAATAAGATGAAGTTAGCATGATGAACTTGTAAAAGGATTAGCCTCCTAAGACTTAGTCATGCGTGCATTACTCTAGAGTGTTTTTTTTACTTATTAATTATTTCTTGCTTGAATTAATTTTTAAGTGAGTTATAATTTCTGAGTTTTTTCACTCATTTTCCTCCAAAGCTGGAGTATGTACTAATGTTTAGGCCTTAGCTTGGTCGTCTAAGTCTAGTGTCTAATGTATATTACCATGCTAATCATCCTCCTCGAGTCTCGTGGAAATGCACTAAATCCTCATTAGGTTTTTAATTGTTTTATGCAAAAGTAAAATTTCCTAGAAAATCAGGATATTTTAATTGTAAATAAGTCTTAAGTTAAATAAGTGGTTCTAGCAGGAATTATATGGCTTTGGGTTATTCCTTTTCACACACAGAATACCCACTTTACCTAAGTACCCACTTTGTGAGTGAAGTTAGTGATTTTTAATCACTTAAAATTAAGTTTACTCACATAAAGACAATAAAAGGCAAATAAAAGACAAAAAATCAGCAAAGGCTATTTTTTGGGAAACATGTCGGGGACATGTTTTGACTTAACTCATTCTCTCTTGAGTTCACTATGACTTACTATCACTTAAGAATTAGTTAGGTGATGAGTTGGGTTAGTGAGGTGTTAAAGGGGAGGAGATCCCAAGAGAGGGTGCACCCCTTTTCCCTTGTGGTGCACTTTACAAGGAGGGCGCACATCCCAAGGAGGATCCCACCTCCCTTGGGCCATGTGTCACCCATCCTTGCCTTCCCTCACCTCACATGTGGTGCATTGCTTGAGTCATTGGGACTAGTGTCATTAACTCTCCACTTGTCTCACACCCTCTTCCAAGTGGTGCGCCCCTCCTTCATTGGGAACTCCACCCAATGTGCTATATAATGGAGCTTGCTCTCCTTTGTAAAGTTAGATTGGTAGACCTAGAGTTATGTTGTTGTAATTTGCTCTCAAGCTATTGTGGAATAAAAAATTGAAGACTTTGGAGGTCAAGCTTGTGGTGTTGTGCCAATGTGTGGATTCCATTGTTCCATGTTGATGTGTTGAGGTTATGGTAACTTGTTTTTCTTGCAATTGTATTGTTAATTCATCCTTGAATAGTAAGATATTGGTGAGCTAGTTTTCATTGCTAAATCTTATTGTTTCTAGCATGTTTAATCTATGATCTCATGTTATTCTAGTTTGATTTACATGTTTTCTAGATTTTATGTGTAGGAAGTGGGTGCACCCATCTTTAACAAGTATTTTGTAGGAATTTCCCAATTTTGCAGGGCCTCTAGTTTGGAGGAGTGGAAATCTCTAGCTTGAGTCTCCAACACCTTCAAATCCTTTCAATTGGAACGATTTCCCTCTGCAATACACCAAGAGGACCCCATAGCCCAAGATTTCTTTTCATTCGACACTCTTTCTCTCTTATCTCACAAAATTCCTATTTTTCTTTTGGCTACTAGTTTGCATGCAATTACTTGGATCTAAGTCATATTTCAAATCTTTTTTTATCTAAGTTAGCATGCAAAGTTAAGTTAGATCTAGATTGCAATTTCATTTCATCATTTTAAGCTAGATCTATCATAAGAAAGTTTACTTTTAGCAAGCTATCTCTTTAAATTTTTAAAGGCTAAAAGACAAATTTCTTTCAAAGAGCTTTTACTTTCATATTTGGCAAGTTAAGTGCCTTTACTTTGTTGTTTTAAAACAACAATCAAAGACCCTAAGGAAACAACAATCTTGGGAGATGTCTCTCTCCCACCTGAACCGAGGGGAAACTCCTTCTGCCACTGTCCCTCTGAGCCAATTGACTCTCTCTGAGGTCAGGCTCACTCTGGGTCCGCATGTGATAGCATCTAGTATCTTGAGTTTTTATCATTCCTTGTCAAATTGCCATGACTAGGACAAAGACCACACCAGGGTCGTTCACCACAGGTACACCCTTGTGAGTGAATGTCAACCCGATGCTCACTGACACGTGGAAAGTACCTCGAGTCCATATTATTCCTTGTCATGATTAATGAAGGACTACGCGTGGGCCCATTTACCACAAGTACACCTTTGTGATAAATGCATCCTATCTCCCTTGGTCTGCAGCCCAATCTAGGAGAAGGTCCGCCTGATGCTTACTCGGGACATTGTAGCAAAAGGTCTATCACACATGGCACTCCCATGTGGACTTTTAGAGGTTACTCCCTCTAGAAATACTAGGGTCAACTCCCCATAGTGTGTGATGTCAATGTCAACTCCCTTGATGTGTGCTCTCCACAAGGGACGTTGGGCTATAAACCCAAACCCACTTATCCCTCTCGGATAAGTGTCCTCACAGATCAACTCAACTCAGGAACAGAGGAGTACGATTTGGAGAATGTCTCAGGAAGATGCAAACATTAACACTCCCTCTCAGCGAGGGAGGCATTCTCTGCCACGCCAAGTCTGTCACGTAAGTACTTGAACTTCGTCTTGATAAGGGGTTTGGTAAGAACATCAACACCATGTTCATCTGTAGGAAGGTACTACACCAGTAATGCCTTCCTCTGCACCATGTCACAGATGTAGTTGATATACACAAGCCTTGAGCTAGTTCATCCTACAAGGGGTGGCCAGTCCCTTGGGGATGATCATACTAAGTCATCTTGGACCATACTTGACATATCGAGGTTCCCTCATGAAACCAATGTCTAAGGCATATCGAGGTTCCCTCATGGAACCAATGTCTCACAAGACATATCGAGGTTTCCTCGTGAAACCAATGTCTAAGACATATCGAGGTTCCCTCATGGAACCAATGTCTCACAAGACATATCGAGGTTTCCTCGTGAAACCAATGTCTTGGTTCCTTCATTTGACCATTTGAGGCACGCTAGGATGAAGTCCACGTTCCCTCCTACTAGTCCATACAGGATCCTCTGGGGAGAATATCTCATGATGCTGCCTCAAACATCTCTAGGACACATCGAGGTTCCCTCATGGAACCAATGTCCCCCAAGACATATTGAGGTTTCCTTGTGAAACCAATGTCTTGGTTCCTTCATCTGACCATCTGAGGCACGTCAAGATGAAGTCTACATTTCCCCCTGCTAGTCCACATAGGACCCCTCGGGGAGAATGTCTCATGATGTAATCATATCAGCATTCCCTCTTAACGAGGGAAGACATTCGCATCAACAGAGTAGTTCACCAACTAGCCAACTGGCCGATGGTAAACATTTGTCAGATGCCCTGAATGTCAACAATCTGCTCGTCTGTGTGCTGAAGCCTGGTTGCTTCATCTGCACCATGCCTCGGATGAAATCCTATGAGAAGCCTCACTACTTCCACGAATCGTTTCACTAGCTATGATATGTTCTGCCTTTGCAGTACTGAGTGCTATAGAAGTCTGCTTCCATGAATCCTGACTGATCTCGAGCTGAAGCAACACCCTCTGGTGCCCTTTCTTTCAACTGCATTCTCTTCCTAGTCAGAATTGTATATCTCTGCAGCCTCTCTTCATCTCCTGAGACATCCAACTGTACCACACTGGTACACCTGCTTTGCTGCGACTTAATCTGCTCAAACCACGAGCTAGCTCAGGGTGCTTACTGCAAAGCACTATCTGGCTCTTTGCTTGAGAGCAGGTTCTCCACTCTCTCTGCAACTACTTCCTCTAGGATTCTGTAACTGCTAAACATTGAGACTGATAGTAGCTTCTCTACTCTGTCAGCAACTGCCCTCCTCTGGGGCTGTTCTCTGTGGAACTGGCTCCTCCACTCTCTCTCTGCAATTGCTTCCTCTGCAACTACTCTATCTGGAACTGAGAGTGGCTCAATAACTGCTCCCTCTGGAGCTGGAGGTGACTCCTCCTCTGTCTCTGCTCCCTCTGACACTGAAGGTAGCTTCTCCTCCCTCTCTTGAGGTAACTCAATCTCTGCTCCCTCTGGATGTAGTACCACCTCCCTCTTTGGGAGTGCCTTTACATACATTGGAATTGCTGCCATGCCTCTGGAGCTGGAGGTGAGTCCTCCTCTGTCTCTGTTCCCTCTGACACTAAAGGTAGCTCTTCCTTCTTCTTTGAAGGTAACTCAATCTTTGCTCCCTCTGGATGTAGTACCGCTTCCCTCTCTGGGAGTGCCTCTACATACATTGGAACTGCTGCCATGCCTGCTCCCTCAACATCTTCATGGCTCGACTCATGTATCGGGACTGCTACAACTGCTCTCTTTGAGTCTCATACTATATCTTCCTCCATCACAGGGTCCATCACCATAGTTTGCATTCATGGTCACTGGAAATGTCTCTGCTATTTGGCATGGTCCCGTCCTGGGAGGTACATTGCTCCTAGAGACTACCTGTCTTTGAGCATCATTTCCGGTGATATCACTCCATGACATCATGATGGAAGGTCTTGCCCTGCATGTCTGATTCTTTGCATGAGCTAGATGACTCCCCTTGAGTCTTGACTTCAAAACAGATCACGCTACCTACCATGTGATCTCACTGTCCACTAACCAGGTCCTCCTTTTGGAGACTGCACCAAAAAGAGAGAAGATCAAGGGGACTGATCTCCTTTTCTCTTTCATTGCTTGCACACCGACAATATTGATGACATGCATAACATTATTTAGCACCCGTACTAGGGAAAGTGGCTCAAATACAATAAGACATCTTCTGGGATCTCGTACCAGGGAAAATGGTCCTTCAAAGAAATAAGGGTTCCCGTATTAGGGATAATGACCCTTGTTGCTAGTTGTCTCGCTGCCCAGTGCCTACTATAGTCACTGCTGTCATGAGAAACTGAATTCACCGATAGTCTCACGCAAATTTGATTGTCACAGTGAATCAACATAGGCTCAAGCTTCTGACCAAATAAATCTGCAAAGAGCTTTCGAAGCCATACTGCACACTAGCTGCTATGTACTCTGCCTCTGCTGTATTGAAACCTCCATTCACACAGGTTTGTGTCCACATCCAAACTTCTTTATCATTGTCTAGGGATACAACGAACATAGTCTAAATCTGGTTGTTGTTCTATAAGAAATTCTCTATCTGAGAACTCATATGTAGCAATAAGTGCCAGCCATAGAGTGACTATTGAAACATCATCGCAGAGACAAAGAGTATCAAGCATGAAGCATAGTGTGACGTCTATTATTAAATCGGTGACCTTGTGCTCTTCTTTCTCGTTTATTAGTTGAATCAGGTCCTTAATGATTGAACCCATCGCGATTCCATTTCTCTCATCAACTGCCTGTTTTGCAAGATTACAGCCCCTATCTGGCGAATTTACAATCTCGTAGTAAAACACAGAGAAGTTAAGAGCCAACCCTAGGCTAATAGGATGCGTTGGAGCCAACTTTGCCGCAACAATATCCTAGGCAGACTTGTAAGTGAGCAAAGTGTTCTCAACGGCCTCCTTCCTTTCAACGCCTGTTTTAAACTCGGTCCATTGCAAAGGAAAGGTAAATCCTTCAAGGTTGTGACATGAAGGGAGGGTCCTCAAGAAAAAGTAAATACCAAAGGACAATGGTGCGACTCGAGCCTTTGCTCCACCCTTTGTGAAAGAGGAACTATCATGATCCACTCTATCGATAGCAATTGGGATTTCTTCGGTGTCAATCTGATGTCGAACCAATCGTTGAGTGAGTTGTCTATTGCTACACCAATCGATCACCATCGACATTCTACACAAGGAACAGGTTGCAGGTGTTATTCCTAGATGTGATAGCCTGGCTCACTCAAGAAAATGAGAAAACACTTCAGATTTCTCTTGCAAAAAATACACCCAAATTTTCTTGGAATAATCATCAGTGAAAGTGAGAAAATAACGTGCCTTTCCAAAGGACTCAATTTCCAGCACACAAATCTGAGTGTACTATTTCTAGACGTTCTCTAGCCTTCCATGTTCTATTTGAGAAGCTTTCTCTGTGTTGGTTCTCGAAAATGCACCCTTCACATACTTCATCATCCATCTTGATATAAGGAAGACCATTCACCATGTTCTGCTTCCTTAACAACACCAAACTCTGAAAGTTCAAACATCCCATCCTTAAATGCCAAAGCCTACTAGTCATTTCTTCTATAACATTCAAACTGTGTAAGTTACTTGAATCAAAAGAAAGCTTGAAGATTCTGTCTTCAGTCATTTCTCCTCTTGCTACTACTACATTTTTATTTAGCTTATCCATGATTAAGCACTCTTTATTATCAAACATTAACTTGTAGTTTTTCTTCATCATCTGACCTACAAAATGTAGGTTCTTCTTCAACACTGGTGTCAACAATGTGTCCTCAATAAACTTCTTCTTTCCATGCAATGTTGGAATTGCAACTGTGCATTTCCCTTTAATTTCAAAAACTCTATCATCACCAAATATAATTTTACCAGAATAATTGTCATTTATTCTAGTAAACAACTCCTCTTGAGATGTCATATGAGTTGAACATCTCGAATCAATATACCAGGCTCCACATTCTTTATTATGTGCCATAAAACTTGATATAAATAACTTCTCATTCCTGGTTTCTTCAACAAATGTATTGGCACCTTTATGTTCCATATCTTGCAATTTTGCACAACGATCTTTTTCAAGATGACCAAATTTATGAAAATAATAACACTATGGTCCTTTCCTTTCTCGAGATCCATCTCTTCCTCTTACTCTTCCACGAGATCCTTCTCTGCTTCTCCCCCTGAACTGACTTGGACTTCTTCCTCTTCCTCTTGAGATGTATGCATTTCCTTGATAATTCTGTGACTGTTGTGGATGCCTATTCTGATTCTGATTTTGATATTGATCCCTGCTTCTTCCTCTTCCTCTATGCCTTGTGGAAAAAACATGTTCCATTTCCTCAATTGGCTTACTTTATTCAATAGTTAGCAAAAAACCACTCAATTCACCTTTGCTCTCGTCCAACGCACTTCTTCCATGCACACACCAATCATCACGTATCTCTCATAATCTTTTCTCAGTGACGACTTGTCGTCCGTATGCTCTCGCTCTGATACCAAATGAAGAATTACATCGGCACAACAATGGAGCAAATGTATTTTTCAATAATGCACACCCAACTCAAACTTTATCATTAATAAGATTAATATTATACATGAGAGGAGATGTCTCGGGAAGCTACCATCTCCTACAATCACTCCACAAATCTCTCAAGCATATTTCTCTAACTCAAATTAAACCTTCGAGATACAACAACTAACAATAATTAATCTAGAACAAATGATTCATTATTCCAACATCCCAAGCCATAGGAGCAGGTTGAAGGGAAAGGCGAAGGTGGTGAAGGAAACAGAGCAAGGGACGGGTGAAGGGGCCTGAAGAGACAGTGAGCAAGACAATGCACAGAGGGAAAAGAGTAGAGGGTGCAAGCAACAGGGGGAGTGGTCGAGGAGGGGAGCGGAATAGCCCATCAGGATGCTCGGGGGTAGGACAATGTTGGAGAGCTCCCACGAACTGAAACGTAGGTGCCATAACTAGAAATAAGTTCATCAAGAGCACAAGGAGCATGGGGAGGATGGATGAGGGGATCAACTTGTAGAGAAAGGATGTCGTTGAGTGGGAGCACGAGGTGGAGTGATAGCGCATGTGGGGTAATGAAGAAGACGAGGGCTAGGTGGTCATTGTGTGAGAGTGGGGGGGACAGATGGAAACAAGCCTCGGGGAGCAGCCCCCTCTCTAGATACAGTCCTTGTCACCCGATACGGGATGTTATATTCACTCTTAAATGCTATATACATGAACACATTTTGCATATTTGGTTTCTAATGGTTTGGATTTACATTGATGTACATGTGTATGTGTGTGTGTGTGTGTGTATATATATATATATATAATTAAAATGTACATATGTTATGTATTTTTTGATAAATTAGTTTAGAAAGCGATTCATTAGTTGATTTCAGTTTGGCCCTAGTCTAACCCTTGGCAGGCTCAGATTTTTAATACTCTGCATCAAATATGTAATCAAGTCATTAAAAAGATGGTTTTCAAGAAACACAAAAACTTCTAAGAAATCGAATCTTGAAATCAAGATAGTGGAATCTTGTTGATTTGATTGTACCATTTAGGAGTCTTCAACCTCCCATACTTGTTCTAGTTGCTACAGGAAATCTGCATGTATGGCGAATGTGCTGCCAAATGAAAACGTTTCCAATTGATATGGGAGTATGAGTATCCATGAGCCATCTCTACTGAATGGTTCATCTCATAATGCTCCCATGACTCATCTCTACTGAATGCCCAAATAGATTTTAGGATAAATCCATTTTGGCTGCCAACATATCTCATGGATGAAAAATTAGCTATTTAAGCCCTGGGGAATTAACAAGGCGAACTAATATTTTTCAGACATGAGATATTCATCTTAATTATTATGGGTGTATTCGGTCAATCAATATGTTCAAAGGAATGTATGCTGGACTTGTCGTATCATTATTCGTTCATGCAAAGATTTATAGAAATTTGCCTTTTGGGTGGTTGATCTAGACACGTAGTGCTTCTGGTTGTCAGCACATTTGAAGTGTATTTGAAAAATGCACACAAAGAACCACAACATAGTGGATTATGGATTATCAATTCTTAAATGATATGGACTTTGTTTGTTACAATCTTCAACTATGGGTGAAGTAGTTTGAGAAATCAATTCATGTGGATGCCATTTGCTTGGATTGCATTGACCAGATCACTGATTGGGTAGTGGAGACTAAGGGGCCTGTTATGGAGGAGTCTCTTGGTTGGTTTAATGTGGAGGATGAGGAACAGGGGCCAACACATGATGTCCTAGAGAAACCATTAGAAGACACTGGGTAGAGTCATGCATTAGCCTCAATATCTCCACCCACCACTATATGTTCGATTCCAGGCATAGGATCTTCCACTACTAGAGGAACGCCAAATTTCCTTTGCTTGTAAAAGGGGTAGAGAGAAGTGATAATAGATTGTAGATAGATCATGAGACACATTTGATGTAATTTTGTACTGTCTATTTAGTTTTGACTCTTGACTCGACAATGATAGACAATTAATGTGCAATGTATCATTTGACATATAATACATCTTATGTACTTGTCTTCTCTTCATATTTACATGGCATTGTCATTATTTGATGTTGTTGTTACTTTATATTTAAAAAAATGAAAGGCATGAGTATATTTTGTATTTTTTAAAGCTTGCTAATATTTGCTGATTTTTACGAGAACACGAGTTTATGACCTTGTCGATAAATTGCGAACAATATTTGCAACACTGGTTTTGGTAACCAACATGCCTAGGATATCAATATTCTCATGTTGTAACTATTCAATTGAAACTTAAGGTATCATGTTAGACATAATATGAATGTTGTGAAAGTGAAACTTCCTTGAAAAAGTAGCTGTTATCTGTTTATGACTTTAAAGGCAAATTTAGGTAAAACAATTGAAACATAGTAAGTAGAGGCCTTACAATACCTTTCCCCTATCATTTAAAGAGTTTTGACCTTCAAGCTTCAGACATAATACCAAGAGCAAATCCTTCAAGAGACAGGCCATCCACAATATTTTTTGGACTGTGTATTTTAAGGCATAATAATGGGAAGCTTGAAAGTAATTTGATCCTTTCAACAAAACATCATTTACCCTAAATTCATTGGTCTAGCACCTGCTTGGACGTGACCTTTTAGTACTCTCACAAGGTCTAACTAACCATGTTCCTATCACATCTCATCTAAAGTGTCTCCTAAAAGAAGCAGCTAACTTGTTCCCTCTTCATAAACCTCTCCCAAATTGAGTTCTTACTTCTGATTTCATGTCCCTATCTTGAGATAAAGTATTGTGCATAACTTATCCATAACTTCTTGTACCTGATTTCTTATGCTTAATTTCCTATAGCTTTCTTTTTGAGAAAATGTCTTATATTAAAACAAAAAATATTTACACAACAGAAATATTACAAGGAAAAGTGTGTACCAGGAGCAGGAGAAAAAAACTTCTTCCTCATCTCTACTAGGAGTATAGATGCTTTTAAATTGCTATAGTTGATCGTTCATGTTAATCTTCTCCTGTCAATGAATTTATATCTTTCTTGAATGGTAACTTATTTTACATTTCAAGTTTTGCAAATATATTTTTTTACAAGAATATTTATATTCCATGGCCCAATATTTTATGAACTATGATGCTGGCATACTTCATAAAATTTAAGTTTGTTTAATGATATACTGAACAATTATTTCCAGGTGACTGGTGAAGCAGAATATGCTGATGACATACCAATGCCTTGGAATGGTTTACATGCTGCATTGGTATTGAGCAAGAAGCCACATGCTCGAATTTGTTTTCTTGATGATTCAGCTGCCAAAGCTGTTCCTGGTTTTCAAGGTTTTTTTACAGCAAAAGATGTGCCTGGTGGTAATGATATTGGAGCTGTAGTAAACGATGAGGAGCTCTTTGCATCAGAACTTGTGACTTGCGTGGGTCAGGTAGGCACCTTGCTTTTTATATCAGAGTTTGACATTTTTGTATCCGTTGTATAAGAATATTGTAATCTTTCCTAAACGATCAACTGTCCTCAAAATTTAATGATTTGATGCATGGCTGGAGTTCCATTGTTAGAGTTTGCAGCTTTGCTGTTTCTTTTGGTATCACTTGTGTTGTATGTTTATCGTTTTCCCATCTGCAGAGTTCCTGAAAATTTGTCTATTGTGAAGGTATTTCTTGGAAATTCATGCTGAACTAAATGTTTGAACTCACTTTCTACTACTCCACCTTATTGCACTTTACTTTCTGCATCTCTCCTTTTATAGGAGACATTTTGGTACTGCTACATTGTATTGACATCATTGTACTCAGCAATCCCTTTTACCTACTTTTGTGGTCATTAGTTGAACAATAATAAAATTATTTTATCTTGTCTAAAAATAGACACTGCTAAAAATAGAATCTCACTGCATGTCATTGATATCATACTCATCGGATTTGATTTTCCATGAGGATTCCAAATATGCAATCAGAATTGACATGCGAGCCTCGATGCTCCACCTGCTAAAAATAGTAAGTCCTTGCATGTTGCTTGAAATAGGCTCATCGGATTCGATTTTTTGTAAGGAACCTAGATATATGCTCATAATCATCATCTGACTTGATCTCTACTTGCTAAAAATAGAAAGTACTCTCATGTCATCCTGGAAAGGGCTCACTGGACCTCAAAATGTCACTCGGATCAATATTGTAAGCTCAGAATCCTGATTTGAACCTTGGAACTCAATCTGCTAAAAATAGCAAGTACCTGCATGATCCCCGGAAAAAGTGTCATCGGGCTCAAAATCATGCAAGGACCAATATTGTATGCTCAAAACTGTGATATGAGTCTTCGTTCACTTTCTCCTCAAAAGTAGGGTCACCTACTAAAGATAGCAATCTCTTTCATATCCATGTGATACTGTGCTAGCTCTCTCTCCGAAGAAAAAACAACCACAACACCAACCCTGTACCTGTCTTTGATGGGAACTGACCTCTGGCTCACACAACTGCTCAACCTGGGTAAATCTCTGAATTCCAACCCAACTAGTGTATGCTGGCTCTTAACCCTTTGGATCTCCAAGGGAGCAAATCCAGGGGTTAACAGGTTGTAAGGTTGTAAACAACCCTTCCCCCGCCCACCCCCCTGCACTTTCCACCTCTAGCTTCCCTTACTAATCTCAAATATGAATGAATGAATCCTAAAAGTAAAAATGGCCCAAAAATGGCTATGTTGCTTCCACATGAAAAACAAACAATGACCAACATGAATTATGAGCGGACTATTAAATTATGAGCTTGATTTTTTATGCGGATTATTTCTTTGAATTCTTCAACACTTTGACTCCAGCTTAATACATTTCAACAATATAGAATCATAACTGAATAGCAATAACCATGTAGATACGTAAGCATGCACATCAACAACACATACACCCTGGGAAAACCTTGTACAGGGAGAAAAACCACAGCAAACAATATTCCTTTATTGCGTTAATAATGTAAGATCACTTACAAACATCCACCATGAAAACTCTGCTTTTAAAATGCTTGCCAAGTTGACTCTGACCTGACAGAGACCTAAGAGAACTTGTTGATATAGATGTATCCTAGTTGCTTTCAAAGACTAAGATATATCAGCTTTGATAACGACTTTTGAAACTGCCTCTAATTGACTGATATGCGCCTCTATATGCTGCCTCTATATGTTGATCTACAACACTGATTTGATTGCCTCTTTAGCGCTGATATGTACCTATGTACAACACTGATATGGCTGCCTCTTTAGCGTTGATATGTACCTCTGTACAACACTGATATGGCTGCCTCTTTAGCGCTGATATGTACCTCTGTACAACACTGATATGGTTGCCTCTTTAGTGCTGATATGTAGCTCTGTACAACACTGATATGGTGCCTCTATATGCGCCTCTGTATAAAAGCCTTTAATGCTTCACCTTTACCCTTTATAGCAATTGTGTAAAGGGGAGGGGATCGACCTCTACTTATAAAGGAATGGAGGAGAAGTGGAGAGGGCTCGAAATAGAGATGTGAAAGCATGCTTGACTTAACTTAGCATTACACTTTAGTTCGAAAATAGAACTAGACTTGAGACTTCAGTTACAACTCAACATTACACTTTAGTTGAAAATAGAACTAGACTTGAGACTTCGGTTACAGCTCGGCATTACACTTTAGTTGAAAATCCAACCCAAGCGGCTGTCACGAGCACTAAGCAGCGGTTTTAAGCAATTTTGACAATTTTACTATTTTTAGCGGGGTTTTAACCACGGGGCCATTTTGAGGGGCCTAAATGAAAGAGTTTTGAATCGAGGTTCTCAATGATAGCTTGGCCAGAAGGCATGATTGAACCCCAAATATGAATCTCCCTCGACGATACTGCTGTGAGCTATCCTGCAGCTTAAAGCGAAGATGCATTATGCAAAGTTCACGACCGGGAAGTTGATGTACTAACTTACCCAAAGCGGGGCCCACATGACTTTTGGCTTCATCTCCCTAGAGGTTAGGTTTTGGATGTCTATGACTTTTGGCATTCTCGTCTATTGTAAAAGGCCTCTAGAGCCTCATTGTAATCATCTTCTCACCGGATCGCGGTAGCGACATCTCTTCTCGGAGATAAGCTATAACGCTAACTAGTTTATTTTCCATTGATTTGTAAGCATATTTAGGTCATTGGTTGTAATGGAATGAAGTCTTATTCAGTACATCTCTGCGTTTGTATTTACGTATTTCATTGTGTTCCTACAAAAAATCGAGGGATGATTGGTATCCCGAAGATGATCTGCTCATTTCTCGATCCTTCTTTGCATGTCCCCAACAAGATGGGGGTATAAAGGTTGGGGCTTCGATGGTTGTTTCTTACAAGATGTCTCATAAACCCGGCGACCGCCCATGGGAAGAAAGATGAGGGGCTTGGAGATCCTATCAAAATGTTGCTTTCGAGGCCCTCGGCGAAAACAAAACAGCGATGATGGACAACTTTGCCAAAATCCTTCAACGATTGCCAACAACAACGAAGGCACCTTCAACCAACAACCACTCTGGAGGTGCCACTCCTTTTAAGGTACAAGTAAACTTTGACATTCCCATATTTGGCTGTCAAATAGATGCGGTCTGATGGGCCAGATGGTTGGTGTTAGAAGGATATTTCTCGGTTCATGACTTTCCGATCGAGAAAAGATTATTTTTCGCACTCCTCAAAGACGCCACCCATGTCAAGGACTGGTGAAACCTACTCGGAGCAAGAGGGCGAGGAGAACCCTCTTTGTTCTCCGGCGCACCCACTTGGAATTCTTTTTGAGCCAACGGAACAATATTATCGGAGTGGGGAGCTATGAGGAACAAATACAGCCACAATGGACTACGTTGCGGCGGCAAAGGGACAAGATGTGCATGAGATTACGAAACTGTTTCATACCCTACGCACAAAGTTGGGTATCAAAGATTGACATTTGGTGTTAAAAGTACCGCCCGGTTATGCGCACGGATACATTCGGGAAATGGAGTTCCTCGACATCTCCCTCGCGCAGAACAGTAGCCGATATCTTTGCCAAGATTGGCGAGGACTCAAGCGAGCGAGACTTTAAGATTACGCAAAATGAAACGGGTAAAAGGAATCCCCAAGCTGCAAAACAAAGGACCAAGCCAAGGTGGAATGACCCGGGACAACTGCCAAAGCCACAGAAGCAAGGAACAACACCATGAAGCCAAAAATGGATACGGGGAAGTGGTGTGAGTTCATAAGAGCTCCCTCACAACACAAGTGGAGTGTCGAATAGCAGATCCTTGGTAGCGAGTTGAAGGCTTAGATCAGGATGCATTAACAGACTTTGAATCGGAGACGACAGGGAATGGCGGAGCGGTTATGCGTCACGAATTAAGCGCCCATAGTTGCCACCACGAAGATCGGAAGGAGGAACGGAGATCCGGAAGGGAGGTGATCTCTTCCATTTCAAGATGTGGGTGGGGTTCCCCGTTCTGCGGTTCATTGTCGACGGCGGGGAGCGAGGAAGAACCTCATCTCGGTAAGAAATTAAGTTGGAGCCTAGCGACTTCTGACACACCCACAACCATACACCATCGGGTGGTTGCACTGAGGACGGGACCTCCGTCGGTCGACAATGTGACCTTCCCTGACATCAAGCCCTTCATAGATGAGGTATTGTGAGCATTGCTCCTCTTGATGTTTACGATGTAGATGGCAGGTACTTGTGGAGGCGACATCTCGCGTGTATGAGTCTAGACCTCGTCATTATTATCACTTTTGAACGTAAAGGCATGCGGATGGGAGATAGCACCTACCACCATCTCTTTGATTACCGCAAAACAATGCAGTAAACTCAATTCCAAAACCAGGAAATTTGTATTTCACGATGATCGCCCTCGGAAGGAAGAGGAAGGCTGGCCATGACCTCGGACAAGGCCCAACGCATGAAACAGATGGATAAGATTAGGTGGAGAATCTGAGGGACATCTTCACCTCCCACGGGGGTGCCTCTTCTTTGCCGGTCAAGCACCCATCAGTCGACCCAGTGCTGGCCTTAATGGACCCATCACATTCGTCACGGAGAATGGCGAAATCAAGAAGGCGGATTCATGAGAAATTTGCGAAGATCACATCAGAGCCCGAGTTCATGCGCCATATTGAACCCACGTCGTGGTCTTGAGGAAGAGGATGGGACTTGGAGACTCATTGACTATCGGGCCTTGAACAAGATCACTATTGTTGGAATAGGTACCGATCCCATGGATTGATGACATACGAAAAGGACCAACTCAAGGGGGCAAAATATTCCAGCAAGATTGACTTGAAGTGGGTATCACGAGGTACCAATCGAACCTTTTGATGTGTGGAAGGCTGCATTCAAATCAAAGGAAGACCTTTTCGAATGGTTGGTCATACCTTTCGGGTTGATGAATGCCCTGCAACCTTCATGAGGCTAATGGGCGACATCCTGGCGACCATTCACCAACTCATTTGTAGTGGTGTACTTGGATGACATTAGAGTCTTCAACAGGACTTTGGAAGAGCACCTCCACTACATCCGATAGGTCCTCAAAAAACAACGGCAACACAAGTTGTGTGCCAATTTGGAAAATGGACTTTTGGCATGACCTAGGTTCAATATATGGGATACATTACTGATGGTAGGGGGTGCGTGTGGATCGACAAGATCAAATTCATTGGGATTGGCCATCCCCAGCCACCCTAATAGAGCTCTGTAGCTTTTAGGTCTTGCCAATTTCTACCCATGGCGGGTTTGTTGGGATTCTCTCATATCACTTGGCCTTGAGTCAAGTCACCAGGGAGGAGCTAAACAAAATTCTTTTGGTCACGAGATCTCAACGAAGGCGTTCGGGGAGTTGAAACTGCTTCGCCCTCACTCTGCGGTGCTCACACTACCGGTTTACGAAACAACCATTTTGAGATGCGAGGCGGATACCTACGACTATGCTATTGATCCTTACTCAACATGGGCATCTGGTATACTATCACCGGTGAGACACTTTCTGACGCAGTTTGGAAGTATCCCACTTATCACAAAAGAGATGTATTCCATTGTCGCGGGGCTTGTTGACAATGGAAACATTACATTTTGGGAAAGAAGCGGTCATCCATACGGACCCGCAGAGCCCTGCGGTTCATCTGAGACACAAGGGAAGTTCGCGAGGCGATCGCCATCGGAAATTAGTCCACATGCACGCAAAGTTCATTTGAACATTAAATTTACAAAAGGCGACACCAATAATGTTCGCGGTGCCTCGGTCGACCAGCCACCCATCGTGGGCGCTAACCAGCGTGCTCCAACTCTTGTGGGCAGAGGACTTCGATTGGCCGCTTCTCTACACAAGTGATCCGAAATTCAGCCACACGCCTGTCACTCTTGGAGGGTAAACAGGTTCCCAATTTTCACCTCGGGGATGCTTGCTTTGTCGCGGGACACCTTTGTGTTCCTTCAGCGGAGCATGCCAAGATGATTTGGGGTAGCACTACCGGTCGAGTGTTGGGCATTTTCGGGGTCGAGAAAACCATTAAGCGATCTTGCAAAGAAATGATCTATTGGCGAACCGACAAGATGTCGGGGAAGTATCAAGTCCACCTTTGCTTAGCGTTGCCAAACCGACCATCGAGAAGCAAGGCCTCTATACTCTGCTTCCTACCCCCGGTCGACCTTGGGAATCCATCTCTATGGATTAATTGTCGGGCCTTCCTTCTACTAAAGCATGGCAGCGTAGGTTTGTGGTCGTCGACCGATTCGAAGATGTCCATTATGATGGCTTACAAGAAGAATATCCTGTGAGAAACCCGCGCTAAACTCTTCTTTGAATGAGTGTGGGTACACTTTGGGATCCACCGGATCTATCATCTTAGGTCGAGGACGATGGGTTCCTCGGTACATTTGGTCGACCTGCGGTGATGGATACCAAGCTCGCCAAGTCCACGACTTTCCATCCGCCGTGATGGCCGGGCCGGAGATTAAGTCAATGGGATGATACATTTTACATTCTTGGCATGTACAATTCAAAGCATCCATGCACATGGGATGAGAGCCTCAGCACAACACGGCTACAATAGGGCTCTCCACATAGCTCAACTAGCCACAACACCTTTCAAGTGGGCTTGGGATTCTAGCCACTTTGTCCCATTGACATAGCCATGCCATTTGTGGCTACTCGGAAGATTCAACTCATGTCGATGCGAGAGGCGGATAAGCCAAACAACTTCATTGAGCACATTCAATGAATTTGTTTGCCTTGTCTGCCTCAGATTGGACATGAGCCAATGCTAAGTACAAACAGCGACATGATCAACATCGGGTGCCACACAACTTCCAAGTGGGCCGACAAAGTGTGGTGCATTTGCAAAAGGAACGCCTCAATGGACCCCACCGCAAGCTTAGGTAAAAGCGATTATGGGCCATACACCCTCACCAAAGGCGTAGGAGAAAATGCCTTTGAGCTCGACATTCCAACGTCCTTAGTGCACCCGATTCAATGTGGACCTCCTCCGACCCTACTTTCCACCTCTACCGGGTATCCGACATGGGTAAGAACAACTCACCGACTGAGGAGTTATCGGGCGCATGGAACAAGCGAATTGATCGGATCATGGATACCGGATCAAGCACGCGAAAATAGGGATACAGCTATATCGAGTTGTCAAAGCCGGGCAACTCCTTCCTCAAGGCAAATGGCTCACCGGGGACCAAGTTCGGCAGAGTTTCCTCATTTGATGGAGGAACTCAGCGCAATGGGGACCATTAGCTGGGAAGGAAGGATTAGACCGGTGGATATCGACCACCACCTTTTCCGGTAGCTCAAAGCAGTTTTCACGGCAATTTTGGCAATTTACTATTTTTAGGGTTTTAACTTCTGGGGCCATTTGAGGCCTAAATGAAGGTTTTGAGATCGAGGTTCTCAATGATAGCAAAGAACTCGTGAGCTAAATGAATCTCCTGACGATACCTTTCCAACGACTATCACGGCTGCCTAAAGCGAATCGTATGCAAAAGTTACTGACCAGGGGAAGTTGATGTACTAACACCCAAACAGGGCCCACGCGACTTTTGGTGCTTCATCTCCTGGTTTGAATTTTGGATATCTATGACTTTTAACGTCTAGTCTATTGTAAAAGGCCTCTAAACCTCATTGTAATCATCTTTCTATTGTAAAAAGGCCTCTAGAGCCTCATTGTAATCATCTTCTCACAGATGCGAGTAGCAGCCACATCTCTTCTCAGAGATAAGCTACCAGCGCCCTAGCTAGTTTATTTCCATTCTGTCTGTAAGCATATTTCAGTCATTGGTTATTAATGGAATGAAGTCTTATTTCCGCTGCATCTCTGTGTTTATGTGTATTTCTGTATTTCATTGTGTTCCTACATAAATCCGGATCAAGAAATGGGGTTCAAATCCCACTAGGGTCAAAACCCAAAATTTGCTACAGCCAAAAATTTGAATTGTTGGGCTGTGTTTAAGCTCTATAGTGACTAGAAATAAAGATATACAATGTAAATCAAATTTGGAATTGAAATAAAAGGGTTTGGAATGATAAAACCAAAGTTACAAGAACCGTGAGTGCGATCGGAATCGACTGAAGAATCTGGTGCAGGTGCGACACTCATCCCAAAATTAGGATTCGGGGATTCGGTACCCTAATTTAATTTTTTCAATAAAAAAAATTAAATTATATATTTAAAAATTAAAAGTTAAAAATTTAAAATGATAACATCATTCATAAATTGAAATTGAAATAAATTGAAATTGAAATAATTCATCATTCATAACATGATAACATGATAATATCATATCAAATGGCTCAATGAGTCAACTGAGGCCAATACCATCATGATTCATGAATCATAAATATTAAGGACAACAACGATAAAGTTATAACAACTGTCAACATAGCATCATATCATCATATCAATAATCAAATGAGTCAACTAAGGCCCATAACATCAAATAAAAAATATTAAAGACTCGTAAAGAGTCAAGAGTCAAGACTAGAGTTCTTCAAAATAACAAAAACTGAGCTTATCCAGAAACCTCCATGGACCACAAGTATCATAGTATGAAACAGTGAAATGAAAAACTGAAAATATGAAAATCTAGAGTGAGATAGAGTCTAGACTAATTTGATAGATAGTCAGGGTCCTCCACATCCTCCATTGGAACAACACCTAAATCCCCACACTGACGATATGAAACAACATGGGAAGAAGATGTAGCGTGACTACTACTACCAAAATTCCCACCAACAACAGAGGCAACATAACCTGCTATAACTGAGCTAGACCTAGGCATGGATGCCTCATCTAAGTCTCCAACAACAAAGGGATCTAAAGGACTAGCCAAAGAGAGGCTAGCCATCAAGCACTCAGGGGTATCCAAGTCTGCATCCTTAGGATTCACATCCCATAGCTTCGAAGGACCCTCGTTATAATTTGGCCTTGATCGAGAGATGAGGCGGAGATTTGAGTGAATGTACACAAGATCTTCTGCCTTTGTTGATTGAAGTATGCTTCTCTTGACTGAATGGATGAACCCGTAAGTGCTCCAATTTCTCTCTGCTGCTGAAGAGCTGCAAACCTGTGAAAGAACTCTAGATGCAAGTGTTTGTAACTCTGGAGTTTCGGCACCATAATATCCCCACCATGAAATAAGTGCCAATTTTCCCCTATCAGCTAGTGCATTTACATTTCCAAATGCACCACTCCCTGTGATGAATGATGTAAATTGGTTCTTTAGCTCTGCGAGCTCCATTGGATCAAAAAAAATCTTTGAAATTGTTGTTCGAAAACCATTGGCCACCTCATTGTCCTTGTTTGGGGTCTTCCTCCTACCCCCAAATTTAGCCAAGTATGCCTCATCACGGTACTTTGGGTTTAAGGAATAGGCTAAAGCATGTAGAGGGGTATTGTATTTGTTCCATCTACTAATGAGTATGTCTTTTATGGTGCCAAACAAAAGAGGGTCCTTCTCCTTCTCTTCAAGAAGTTCTTGAATTCTTTCCAACATACGATTAGTTCCCTCATAGATGTCACCCAACATAGGCACATCCGAATCACAAAGTTTCAGTAAATCAACAAGTGGCTCCATTATGGAAACAAATAACTCAGCTTGAGCCCACCAAGCCTCATCAAGAATGGTACCTCTCACCTAGATTGCTTTTTCAGTGTTGCTTTGTTTCCATGTTTGCCACCATGGATTAACGACCATGGAGGACAAAGCTTCCCTCATGTCTACTAACAACCTGATCATAATATAATGTGATGCAAATTTGGTTTCTCCAACCTTCAGAAGTTGGAGTCTGGAAAATTCCTTATACACCTACAAACATGGAACCCCCTCCAATTTACAAAAATAATACCACATCACCATGCAAAAGTCAGTAGGAAACTGCAACAACATCATGAAACATCTACCTCCTATTTCTAACACCAACATCTAACCCCTTGGGGGACTAGACCCATCATCCAAGAATAAGATGTAGCACATCCAATATAAACAAATATATACCAAGGCACACCATAATGAGATAACTTGCTTCAAGATACCAACAAATATGTAACCAAGGGGTGATCAACAAGGCAAGCACATGCAAGAAGACCACCAAAATCAGCAAGCACATTCATCCAACCAAGGAGAAGAGAGACTCCCCCAACCAAAGAAATTCATCAAATGATCCAATTCCATGAAGAGAATGGGCTCCATGAAGATATATCCCCCCAAGCCGGTCCAATGCTCCAAGATACCAGTTGCACATCTCCATCAATGTGATGAAAATCACAATGTAGAACCTCATACAATATGAGGTGTAGTACCACTACCACCCTTCATTGTCAGCTGATGCTTTAGGGATGACTCCCTAAGTTTGGTTGCTAGAGGACTTACCAACCTCCGTTCTTTCTTTAAGTTGAATTTCATGTTGAGGCACA
The DNA here is from genome assembly GCA_010110895.2 of Picea sitchensis. Lineage (NCBI taxonomy): Eukaryota > Viridiplantae > Streptophyta > Pinopsida > Pinales > Pinaceae > Picea > Picea sitchensis. Next base: position 32,473 of record SNQJ01S0142997.1, read on the forward strand.
ATACTTGTACCTTGCTCCTTGTGCCTATTTCTTCTTGAGTCTTTGTTTCAATGACTTTGTCTGACCTAAACATCTTCTTGTGGGGATAGTCCTTTACATGATGTCAAGTTCTTGATAGGTGAATTAAGCAGTAGGATAATTGAAGGACCAGACCCTCTTCACAAAGGTTTGATTCCCATGAACAAGCTTAATGCTTCGAGGGAGCTTCCTAGTGAGATCCACTCCAACACCAACCTAGAACTTGCATTATATGTGGAAAATCCCTGATCACATATGAGAACATACTCAACCTTCTTGCAATAGACTTCTCATGGGATTTGGCCGAGTCCAA
>SNQJ01S0142998.1:0-20300 GCA_010110895.2 Picea sitchensis
AGTATTGTATTATTCAGGATGGATTGGGGTGGAGGAACCCCAATGGGGTAATACTTAGATGTGTTGATGAGCTTGAGTCCAAAAGACTCTTGGTTGATTTTCATTCAGGATTTTGTGGTGGGCATTTTGCAGCCAAAACCACAACCCACAAAATCCTCGGAGCAGGTTACTACTGGCCTACTATATTTTCATATGTGCACAAAATGGTCAAGAGTTGTTTACTGGGAAGAAGAAGCTAGCAGCTTTGCCATTGGGAAGAAGAAGTTGAGTCTAGTAACAAGAACTTGATGACAATTCTCAAGAAAACTGTTGGGGATAACAAAAGATCATGGGATAATAAGATCAAGTTTGCACTTTGGGTTGACGGAATCATGAAGAAGAGTTCAATGGGGAAGAGCCCTTTCAAATTGGTTTATGGCCTAGATGTCACTTTGCCAGTTCACCTCAAACTTCCAGTGTATCAGTTTGTCCAGAAGTATGGCTTAGACGAAAATTTTCATCAAAATAGGATTGATCAGATAATTGAGTTGGATGAAAACAGAAGAAAAGCCCTTGATCAAAGCATAAAAAATCAGGAAAAGATAAAAAGAACCTTTGATAAGTCCTCAAGACAAAGGGATTTACAGGCAGGTGATACAGTCCTCCTATGGGACAAACGGAGAGAGAAACCAGGAAGCCACGACAAGTTCGACAGTTTATGGGCAGGGCCTTATATTATCCAGGATATAGCTGGAAAGAACTCTTTTGTCCTAAGCAGATTGGACGGTGAGAATTTGCCACTACCAATAAATGGTCAACTTCTCAAGCTCTTCTTCAACAAAGTTATCTGATGTCCATGGGACATCTGTTGTATCATATTCTCTAAACCTTATCCTCTGTACTTTAAATTCATTTACTATTCTATACATAGTTTAAATTCTGTACATAGTTTAAATTTTGTTGTACATAGTTTATTTCTTTCAAAAATTTGTATATACATGTATATTATTTCTGCAACTCATGTTTAGTGTTGGATTTTATATATGGACATGTTATTGACAAAATTTCGGTGAATGCAGGTCATATGATTCTAGATTCTCGTACGCTTTCCTTTAAAAGAATAAAAGATCAAGCACACGTCCCCATATGGAGCCAATGTTATCCATCAAAGTTGCACTAGGATGGACTTCCAGCGAGCCGCCAAAGTTTGAACATTATTGTTCAAAATTCAAAGTTCAGAAGTTCAGCCGGTCATAGAGACCACCTTTTTTCTCGTTACATTTCCATAAAAAATTGTAATAAGAGATGTTGCATGATGAACTTGTAAAAGGTCTTAGCCACCTTAAGTCCTAAGCGTGAATTATACTCTGGAGTGTTTTTTCACTTACTAATTATATTTTGTCGTTTTCAGGCAATTTATAATTTATGAGTTTTTTCACTCAATTCCTCCAGAGATGGAGTATATGCCCATGGTTAGGCTTGAGCATGGATCTAAGCCTAGTGTCTAATGTATATTACCATGCTAAATATCCTCCTAGAGTCTTATGGAAATGTACTAAGTCCTCCCTAGGATTTTTTAATTTTTCAGTTAATTAAAAAATTGTCAGAATTCGGCAATTTTTAATTAAAAAGTAAGTATCTATTAAAAAAGTGGTACTAGGGGACTAAATAGGCCATGGGGATGCTCATTTTTGGACCTAGAGCACCCATATTACCTAAGTACCCACTTGTTTGAGTAAAATTAGTGATTTTAATCACTTAAAATTAATTTTACTACAAAAAAGTCAAATAAAATCAATAAAAATCAGCAAGGGCACAAATTAAGGAAACATGTGGGGACATGTTTGAGATGAAATAAAAGCCCAGGAGGCAAGGTGGCGCCCCTTGGGTGATGTATGATGGGTTATAGGTATGAGGTATGGCATACATGGATGGTTTATAACATATGTTGAAAAGGAGGTGCGCACCTCTCCCTTGAGGTGGCACATTCTCCAACGGAGATCCCCTCCCAATCTTTGACTCACTCAAGTGTTGCAAGGTGGCAGCTTGGTCAACATATGGCATGAGGAGAGGGATACAACTCACCCCTCCTCCTCTTACACTTGTTCATCATCAAGAGATGCGCCCCTCACACTTGGCATGCGCCCTCCTCATTGGGATCTTCACCCAAACTTGTATAAATAAGAGCATTCTCTCCAATTGTTAGCTAGTTGGAGCTTGAGAAGAATCGTTTATTGTATCATTCTATTGTAATACTCTTTCATATTGGAATAAAATGAAGACTTTGGAGGTCAATATTGGTGGATTGTCCAAATGTGTGGATGCTTGTAAATGAGGTGATGTTGTTTCATGATTTATGCTATTATATTGTGGTTTAAATTGGCCTTGTAGAAGTATTGTTACTTACTTGGATAGGAATACTAAGCTTGCTTGAATAGTAATCCTTTTGTTTATCTATTGGTAGGGTTTCCAATTGCAATTTTGTTTTGTTTAACTAATTGTTTATTGGAGTCTTGCTTGTAGGTGGCACATTTTCTAACCCTTTATTGTGCAAGGATTTTGAAGTAATTGATGCTCTACTTGGAAATTAGGAGGATCTAGATTGATGTTTCTACTTCTTCAAGACGTTTGAAGAAGATCCCTCTTCACTTCACCAAAGAAGGACCCCATAGCCCAAAGATATTTCAAGCATAAGTTTGCTCTCTCCTCCTCTCTATTTTATTTCTAAAGAAAATCGTTTGGTTACTTCTCTTGCATGTCATCTAGAATCGATTTTAAAGGTTAATCTTATTATCTAATATTGCATGCATGAGTCTTAGATCCGGTTCAAATTCTTTCTTATTCAAAGGATAGATCTAAGTACATTTGTTGCTTTTTCCCATTCAATTCATTTAAAATTTTGAAGGTAGAAAGTTGCTCTAAGTTTACATTTGTAGATCTGGGTGTTTGGGGGTTTTGGCTTTACGTTTTGGGACGACCAAACCAAAACTCTAAAAGGAGCCTGGTTTAGTTTCATTTTAAACCTCAGTTCTAAAAGTTGCATTTTCATAAGAAAGATTCAGGAAAATGTATGTTAAGGGTATTTTCCTTTCATGTTAATTGTTTAAGAGTTTGTCATCGTTTTCTAATCCTTCTCTTTGTTGGTTTTGGCGGTTACATCCCTTAAAACAAAGGGGAGCTACAGCAAAAATCAAAAGCCAAAGTGAAGAAAATCCCCTAAGTTAGACCCTAAAGACCAAGACAACCAAAGAACCCTTGTAATCATTTTTCTTAAGTTTGATCCAATTACTCAAGGATCCAAAAATCCTAAAGAGAAAAAAAGAGAACTTCGGTTTTCTCGGTTGTAATAGGAAACAATAAAAGCAGACTCCACAGTTGCTTGGGTTTGACACTCCTTTGGGGATTGGCGGGTAATGGTGGTGTGTGTTCAAGTTTTGGTTTCTTGTTTTCTCTTTTTTCAACATAAGTTAAAGTAATCAACCAATCTACCTTAACCACAACACTTAGATTATAATTTAATTTGGAAAGTAACATTTTAATTGCTAGATTGGTTTTCATTTCAAGTTGACGATAGGCATCCCTGACTCTATAGCAAAGCGTTAGGTGTAAATCTAGTAATTAGTGCTTTTCCAATTGGGTCATTTATTTTAGCTTGTTTATAGAATGACAAATTCCCCTCTGACTCACCGATGCGGTTTGACCCTTCGGTTGAGGCTGGTGTGTTTGATTGTTAGGTGATTTGATAGTTTAATTAGGACAACCTCTAAAGTAGTTAACTTAATGCTAAGGAGTTGAAGTAAAAGGCCGGAACCTCTGGGGACGCTTCCCACCATTTGGACATCCAACACTTTGGGTGAGAGTTTCTTGGTGAGACCATTGGGTTTTGGTGAGTTCTCCTTAAGTTTCCAAGCAAAAAGTTAACCTCAAGGAGGCCCAAACCATTTCATTCGAACATCCAATTTATCATAATAAAACATGAACTACATTGCCTGCGATTCACTTTAAAGACAGTGGTCTCAATTTCACGCTGCAGCCAAAAGCCAGAGGCTTCATTTTAAGTTTGGTTGTCTATTTGATTTAAATGAAACTTGCATCTAACAATTGTTTCTCGATATCCCTTTTGATGCAAGTATATACTTATTTGATTAAATACTCGTGGTGAATGTTTACTTCATGTTTTGTCAGTTTATGGGTGATGGTTTAAAAGAATAATAAACTCCTAGAATTCAATTTCTTGTACCAACTTATTTCAAAGGCCTTGAAGTATATTTGTTAGGGACTACCCCTTGAGAGTTGGCCTAGAGCGAAGAAGTTGAGATTAGGTGACAACACCTTAACTCTCACTTGCCCCAAGGACACCTGCATTAGAAGATTTCTTCCACGTCTCCCGAGGTGTGTATAAGGTGCTTGGCACTTATTTTAGGCGCCGTTAGGGGATAAATCTTTCTATTCGAGACATGACACCCTGTTTTCCATATTTTTACTTAGTTTTTATGCTTGTAGTTTATCCAAGAAATAGGCTCCAACCCTTTGAGCTCCACTTAATTCCAATTTAACTGGGTATTCTACAAGGAGGAATTCAAAGGCATTCTTAACTTCATTCTGAACACGAGAAGGTTTATCGAAGGAGGGTAGCTAAAGCCTCTTTTCGTAGAGTACTTAGTCATTTAGGAACTTACTCCATCTTTGATATCCACTTGCTTAGCACTGAAGTAGTAATTTTTAGAGAGAAATGGACATATATACTCCATGTGATTTTAGTCACAATAAACAATTATGCACATGCTATTCCTGAAAAGGCAATTGAAAAACTTCCTAGTTTTTCAAGGAAATAATGTCATTTCAGCTAAGATGCATGTCAAATCATTCATGAGATGTATAAATAAATGGTGTGTTGCACATGATTATGAAGATATGAAAATGAAGTTATTTGTTTTTCTTTAAAGATGATGCTTGATTTGGTATGAAGACAAAGGCTGGATCAACTGCCTTCAAGACTTTGGAAAGGAGACTCATTTGATGCCTTCTTGAGGTGGGGAGAAAGGGTCGTAAGTATCTTTTGTGACCCTCAACACAATGAAGGAAGATAGAAAATGGAAACCCGTGGATGAATTCAACAAAGGTTCAAAGATATGGCGATGTATAATACAAGGAAACTACAGAGCATTAGAACAGGACTTTGGGCGCATCCCGCATGAAATATACTCATTTTGATAATGTTGACAGTTGAATGACTATTAAAATCTCCTTTGATACAACATATGTGCTAGAGTAATTCACATTATTCACTTACTTGTAAATGCATCTAGCAGGTGGTTGCAATCACAACGTGAGAATAAATGCTAAGCATCATGAAGCATGGAAAACAACTTTTTTTCCTCTACAATACATTCTTCAATTGTCGGGAATAAAGTCAACTTCAATCTAAATTTAGTCCCAAGTTTACTTCAATAATAAATTTACAGGTCACAATTCAAGAATACTATTATTGACTAAAACAAACCTTCATAGCCTGAAATGCAGATCAGCACTCCAAATCCTAAGAAGTTAATAATACAAATTTAATTACATCTCAGATCTTTCCACCAAGCATATGCCTGGATAAAATTACAATAGTTCAAAATTTGTCTAATTTATATGAAATCTGTAAAATGAATCCGAAGCAGGTTTTCCTTAAACTAAATATATGGAAAATGGAATGTGCATAGAGAGTTTCCAAATACATTGGCTATCTTGCATGGTTTACATAACCTTTGAAGTGATAAGAGAGACTTATCTAATGAATTATTGTACATGACAGAGCAACTTGAAGCAAGAAAAGGACACAGTTCTGCATTTTTCTCAGGAAAAAGAATTTGCAACCAAGAGCTTGAAGCAATAAAGGACATTCAGTTCTGCATTCTTCTCAATAAAAGGAATTTGCAACCAATATTTCATGCTAGTCTTACTTAATTTGACTTTTAATGGAATTTCCTTGTAAGAAGCAACAACCTATGCTACTTTTTGAGTTGGCCTTCCAGTCAATGATCTCCTTGACAGTTGACTTGCCTCTAAAGCCACATTCAGAGACGAACCTGGAGGAGCAAGATTTTCTTGTCCTTCAAATTCATTCATCTCTTCCATCTCCAACCCTTGTTTGTTGCCTTGCCTATGACAGCTAATATATTCATGGAAGAAAACAAAGAATTTTCAAGAGCTTGACATGAATCTGCCGAAGCAGAGATATCTTGAAATTGCCCGGAAGTTGAAAGATATTGAAATGTGGGCTCAGATTGAAGAAAAGAAGTAACATCCAACACCTCATCCTCAGAGACTTTTTCCAAAGTCTCAAGACCATCATTAGAAACACCACAGAAACCATTTTCAGATGAAGTTTGAGCTGACGCATCACTTTGTTCTTGCTGCCTGAGTTTTTTACGCAGTGAAGGTTCTTTGTAGCTAAGTTTGGCTGACCGGCGCCTCAAACATATTCTACTTAGGGCATAAACAATTAGGACCCATATTCAAACTATTAGAACAACTAGAAATTTACAAAATTGTTAAAAATGTAAAGAAAATAGCCTTTGGAACAACCTCTTATCACTTGAATTTTCTTCATTTGTAGCCCCATCTGGTTTTAACGAGCCATTATCCCTGTTCAACAATTTGCCTATCCTGCTGTTTTATCATTAAATTGGTCAACTAGATAATATAGCTGATAAAACAGAATTTTGCAGAGAGGATGTACCAGATTTGTAGGTAGACATCTGCTTGTATTCATGCCGAAGCAGCTTTAACTGTCCAAAATAAATAAGTATTGTCATTTGCGCATTCCGAAGAACATCTACAATTTACTTTTCAACTATGAGATTTGAGGTATTGGATAGTTAGCATTAAAACCTAACCATATCAGAAAGTGTTGGTGCCAAATAATTACCTCTGTTATATTTTGTCATGTAGTCTGTTTTGTCCTATAGTGACTTATACATATTATCATAGACTAACTAATACCAGTTGATGGTATATTTTCTCTGTGAGTGATTGTCATATAAGTCACATGGTTATCAAAAGTTCCTCAACACAAGATGGAAGTGTTACGGATGAATTCAAATTGAAGTTGATGTAGATGATATGGATGTATCATATGATTGTGATTTGAATTAATCTACTAACATTGAACCGACTTCCTTTGAAGAGCCACTTCTCATGATGAATGAAAGAGCCATGGAGAAGGAATATGATGCTCTCATCAATGGGACATGTTAGGTTGTTGGATCCTCCATTCGGAACCAAACCAATTGGCTGCAAGTGGGCCTTCAAGAACAAGTACAAAACAGATGACACTTGACGGGCACAAAGCAAGACTCATGGCAAAGGGATTTACACAGAAAGAAATTGTGATTGTAGGGGACTTTTTCCCTCATAACAAAATGGGATACCATCTATACTCTATTTTCCATGGCGGCACAAAATGGATGGAAATACATCAAATGGATGTAAAGACTACTTTATTGAATGGAGAATTGAAAGAGAATGTTGTCCTCAGCGGAAGGTTTTGTTGTGAGGGACAAGAACAAAAAGTATGTGAGCTCATGAAATCCTTACATGGCCTAAAACAAAACACCGCTAACCTGAGTATGAAAAGTTAGTAATGACATCTTTAGAATTAATTTCAATCCCATTTCAATATTAATGATGCAACTCGGTTTGCAAAGAAAGTTGGCAGAATTGTTGTATATGTTGTAGGATATGTAGATGAATTGTTGATAACAAAAGAACAATAAAGCTACATTGCATCCATAAATAAAGAGTTGAACACATGTTTTGAGATGAAATATTTGGGACATCTCCACTACTATTTGGGCATTGAAGTGAATCAAAATCAAAGCACATATTCATCTCCCAAAAGAAGTATGTAGGAGAATTGTTGAACATGTTTGGCATGGCCGAGTATAATCCTATTTCCACTACAATGGAACAAAATTTGAAGCTCACATCAAAGGAGAGAATGAATTTGAGGATGCAACTTGTTATCAGCAATTTGTACTTGTCCCAAGGAAGAGCTTGTTATCCTGATTTCTAGAAGGGTTAACTAGGAGATCATGTCGAGGCCCACAAGGTCCTAGATATGGAGTACCGTGAGCCATATTGACTTGAGTTTGGCTTTGGAGGGCCCATCCTTTCTTCTTTCATCAGTTAGGTCTTGGCCGATAACAACATCCATCCCACCTTAAACTTAGTCTTATGTCGGGGTCTTTCTCTCCATGAGGTAATGAGTATGTTTATTATGGTATGTGTCACTTTTGGTCGTTTAAACCTTTAAATATATGCATCGATTCCTTTTATCTCGACAACTTGGATCTCACATTAATACCAGCCAATAGCAGGAGATGACCAAGGTACCCCTACCAAAACCTTTGTACCATAGGTTTTAAAGTTTTGCCAGGAGACTCGAGAGCCATCGTCTGCTCCCATCATACCACCACTGTCCATATCTCCGGCTCATTTATCTCATTCCCCATGTCCGGGCGTTAAGTTGTATTTTGTTGTAGGGTTGCACTATCTTGTGGGAAGAAGGGCTAAAAGGCTTAGAAAGGTAAAAGGTTTGAGTAAAGATAAAAGCCTAGAAATAAAACTCAGTCGCCGCTAAAGGGATCCCAAAGCAATAAAAGCCTCTCTGACAAAACAAGGGGGACACGGAAAATAACAAAACAAGACCTTGAGGATAGAAGTCTCATCGAACCAACCTAATGGGTTCATGGGTACCCTATAGGTATGACATTACCATTTAATGCAGTTTACCATGCCAGGCCAATGACCTTTGGTTACATGGCCAAGGGAAGGGGTCTCATCCACGAGCCAACCTTCTCATCTGTGAGAAAGTACTTGTGGGTGGCTTTCTTGTCATTTCGGTCACCATGCCAGGAAGCGTTGATACTGGTTGTATGAATAAAATGAAGTAGAAGAAGAAACAAATAAAGAGAATAAAGTGGAAACGGGCTTGAAAAATTGCATCAGCAGTAGTTTTAGCTCACCTTCTCCCGAGGCTGCCCTGGGGATAACATTAGCCGTCACGGCTCTCACTCTGCTTACATGTTCGGACATCCCTAGCCACATCACCTCATTTTGTGAAGCTGGATGAAGCCTTCTTGGAGACTTCCTTTTCTTGTGGATACTATGGCCCAATGGGTCTTGTCCTTTTCTTCAATCTTGTATTGTAGGTTTTGTAACATCTTTGAGCTATTAATTGGAGTGTATCGGGGTTTTATGCATATGTTTGATAATATTAATGATGAAATGTGATTGACATTGCTATGATCCCACAATGACCAACAGCGGAGCCCATGGAAGGCGTAGTTTTGATGTGCAGGACCATACTGATGGATAGGTACCATTTGGATGCGATGCGCTGGGGAGATGATCGATTCGGACCTCCATGGGGTGAAGAGCCCACCAGATGGTTGTTGAAGTTCATCGGAGGCTTGAGAGGCAGGGGCCGGTGTTTGGCCAGAGGTTTTGCGCGGAGGAGAGGGACGTTCCATGGGGGCACTTTGGTGGAGCCTAGGGGATTGACCCTGCAGTGGAAGCGTTAGCCAGAATGACCAGGGGGCGTCCACCGGAGGCTTGTAATCATCATGAGCATATGGCCGGATGGGCCGGGGTTGTTGGCGTGGCGGTTTGGAAGACGAGGAGGGCTAACTGTTTGAAAACTTGGATCTTTGCTTTGGCCCCTAAAAAGGCCTAACGTCTCCCTGGAGGGCTTGGCGTCTCACTTTTGCTCATTTAGGGTTTTAAAAGGAACATTTAATGTAAGACAGTATTACTTTTGATATTTTTTGAATGCTTGTCGTACATTTTATGACCTAAAATTAGTGGGTCATTGATGCACTATATTTTGAGGAGTTTTAGCCTCATTTGACATAACATCACTCACTCATTAGTGAGGGTCGATTTTAAGCCCTCCTTAGGTAATTTTCTTTGGTTTAGTGAAGCACTTGTTGAAAGAAGGCATTTCTTGGCATTTTTGGCATTTCTCTTGAAGGAAGGTTTACAACTAGGTTTTGCATGCTATTTCTTGGTGATATGTAAGTGTTTTTACTGCAAAACTGGCAGTTGAATGGTTGTAGTCTTGTATTCTTGCATATGTTTATAATTTGATCAAAACCCTAGGTGACAAGCACACAAGTGGGTCCTTGTCTCATGTCCCCTAAAGAAATCTTCAACCATTGAAGAAGGAAGAAAAAACCTAGACATAGCTACACTCTTATTTCTTCTTCTCCCTTAGCTGGCAGTACTTTACGAAGCCAAGAAGGAGGAGATGTCCCAGGCCTAGGTTAGCTATCTACACCTAGGTTGGGTTTACTTCTAGGGTTTGATGATAGAGCTTTGCTATAGCAACACTCTCCTTCATTGCACTCTCTTGTCTTGATTTATCTTTCATACTAGCCGCGTTTGCCAAGTTAACCTAAGGAGGAGAGAGGCGCACTTTACTTAACCTGAGTGAGCTTCTTTCCCTAGGATTTGCAGATTAGGGAGCCATGCCATATATGACACTTGAGACTCTTCCCTTCCTTCTAGTCCTTAGTCTTCCTCCTCCAACCCTTGCGTCCTCCATTAAATTGACTCCATTAACCCATAGAGCGATGTAGACGCCGGCGTTAAGAGTGAGAAGTGATCAAACAACTCTCAAAACTTTTGCTAGATTGAAACCCTAACTTACTACTAACCCTAAGGAATGATGGCGTCACCATTGGTTATTTCATCTTGATGCAACAACGTTCATTTTATAAACAATTGAATGGTGTTTAAAGCATTTATTGAATGAAGGATTGATTGGATATATTGATTTCTACATCATTTTGGTATTTATTGGTGGAGTGATATTATTTCATTGTTGTATTAACAAACATTGGCTTCGTCAATATTTATTGTTATAATTGCTTATATATGTTGAATTTAAGCAGGATGATCTTTGTTATATGAAGTACTAACCAAGATTTGCACTTATAAGTTTCTTGTTGCTTTGTCCCGGACGGGTGATTTTCTTCTTCTTTGGTTAATTCTTATTATTGGTTGTTTAGTGGCGGATCTTCTACTGGTGGTGACTTGTGAGGGGGATTTATACTTTTGCCTTATCATCCTTCACCTTCTCAAACCTCCAGGTCTGCGGGGGACATCTGCGGGCAGCGCCTGCCCTGGAATGGAAAGAACCTCCCCATTGAGGGTGACATTGGGTGGGATTGGTTTACTGTGCCTTGAGTTTATTCCTTTATCTTCTCACCTATTACCATACATACAAACTATGAATACTTGAGGGGCTACTTGGAAACAAATTGGCATGTAACAAAGAGGTTATCCTATCATTTGTCACCTTAATAAGATACCTCTTTTCTGTTTGGGATGATAGCCGGAGACATGTCCCGGTGACACGGAGGTTTGAGAGCAAGGTTAAAGGTGTAGATAAAGGAATTGTCCCTTCTCACAGAGTCACTGATCATGAGTCCCCAGGGTTTCATCAGTAGTATTGATGTTGGCAGATGTGCATGGAACAAAGCGGCAATAAAACAATATATTTACAAGTACAAATTGATGTTAATGCTTCATAAAACCATGAACTTATCAATAAAAACAATAATTGATGCAAGATGAAGCAAACAGAATTTATAACAGCAATGTTTACAAGATAATAGCTTCACAATGACCAAAAATAATAACTCAGTAATAACAATGTGTACTGGCGGTCATTGTGAGCTAATTAGGCAGTGCATAAATCAACTTTGCAATTTGCTTTTAAGTGTTTTTATTGCTGCAATGGATGGTTGTAGCTTACTTTTTGTAGCGGCAGCAAATGAGTTGTAAATTAGTCTACTCTAGAGTTAGGAAAAGTTAGTAGTGTAGAAATTATTTGAGGTCCTATGAAACATCATCTAGGGTCTATCCTTGACCTTAATATGGCTCTAAGTTTTCAATGTGGCTGTCTTCTTTTTGTTGTTTTAGGACAACAAGCAGGTCTGAAATGCTCTTGCTCAATGTTTATAGGTTAAGTGCTCTTTTAAGGTGCCCTTACCAAGTGTTTTCTGCTCAATGTTTAGCACATGCAATATAACTTAAAACACATAACACTACCTCCCTAGATCTTGAACTTTAAAATGTTGATCTACACTTCTAAACATGCATAAATTTGACATAGGTATTTTTGGTCAGCATGACCTTGGAAAAAACGGGGAAAACTGATTTAGGATATCACAATAATATAATGATGATTAAAGCAAAGAGATACAACAAGTAATGAAATACAATGGAACACAATATAAAACAAAGCTCTCTGAGCCTTACCACAAGATCGGAAGAAGTGCACCCAAATTGTGGTGCGCCCCTCTCCCTTTGTTGCCCCTCTGTACTCTTGGCCAAGTGCCTAGCTCATCAGAAACCAATGAAGAAATCCATCCACGGGAATGTCCTCTCCTGTTCTGCCTCTCTACTGAAACTGTCTGAGCTCAAATCCTCCAAGCAAATCTGCTACGAGGTAGCTGCCAATCCTCTCAACTCATACGCCCTCCTCCAACTGAAATGATCACAATAAATAGAATTGAACACGGCCCGAAGTCTCTCTCCCACAAAACAAGCCCAAGCTCTCCTCTCTCCCAATGCATCAAACCTCATCTTGATCTAACAAGTCCTCCTCTCCTCATGAGCAAATGAGGGATGATAAATGCGCCCCTCCTCCTCAAGATGCGCCCTTCCCTCCATATGCATGCTCCCTCTGAAGAATGAAGGCTAAACCTCCATGGATAACCTCTCATGCAAGCTCCAACAGCTACAGAGCCTCTCCTCAAGCTCTCAAGGGTTTTATAGGCCCTCATGAGTCAAACCCCTCTCCTCCCTCCAAGATATCGCCCCTCTTCTCTTCTCCAAAAAGTCACAAGTGAAGAGCAGAGTCTCCAAATGCCTTTACCACTCTCTTTAGCCTCCCTCATACCAACCTAAAAGATCTGATGGCCTAGATTAGATCTAGCCAAAGTCTAATGAAAATCAATGGGTGAGATCAACTCCAAAAATCTCACTAAAGGAAACCCACTTTCCTTAGTTGCTTTATCATCTATTAATTCATCCCACATTGTGAATTAATTGTCACTTTATATTAAGTGACATATTTCACTTTTGACTTAAACTCCTAGTCAAAGTGAGAATTAGAATCATAAAGTAAAAGTATGGGGTAACAGGTCTTCCCAACATTGCTTAGAGACTCATAAGCACATGGGGACCACTTTCCAGGGTACCCAAATCTCAGCACTCCCTCTTAGAGAGGGTGCTCGTCACCACCAATATCATCCTACTTGGGTGGACGTGGTGTTTGGCTCTGGCCATGCTGGGAGTTGAGTATGGTTGTACCCTGGTTGCTGAAAGTGGACTCTGTCATGGATCTACTCAATCTGTATGATCTATAAATGGCTGACTCTCCATCTATCCAGGATCACCTAGATATTGGCATCATAGAAGATCTTAACCTTGGTCTCCCACCAAGGTTTTCCTCCTACTCTTGGCCTCTCACCCAGAGTCACTACTCTTGGCATCTCTTAGGGGGTCTCTCCTCTCTTGGTCTCTCACCAAGAGCCATGAACTTGGCCTCATGAAGTCACCTCCACTGAAGTGGATCAGAACACGATACTTGGAGTCTCGAGGAAGCTATGTGAGGCTCAAACCTCCGTGGTGCTCTGTCGCTCCTCCTCATCAACCTCTCTGATGCTGTAGCACTAACTCTCTGTATCTGCCATTCGAGCATGGCTACAGCTGGGTGGACCGGTCACCCTTTCTGAAGATGTCGGGGGGACAGTGCGTCTCCCTCACGAATCCTTGTTGTGCGTCAGGTCGATCCTCATCAACTGGGTCTCCCCAGCTAATGTTGGATGGTGTAATGGTAGATAAAGTAGCAATAAATGCACACTCTGGCAAGCTGGAGTTAGACTCTATCTCTCTGTTGGCCATTTGTTGACCCATCCTGGCTGTTGTTTCTTCTTCTTGGGACACTGTCAAGCATAGTTCCCCATCTCTCCACAAACAAAGAAACTCACTGTGCTCATGTCTCTCCCTGCGCCTTTGTTGTTGCTTCTCTCTCCTCCCACATGGTGGGGCCCCAAACTTGGGACCACAATAGACCTCCACAGTGGTCTTCTTCTTGCCCACTGTCCATGTTATCCCGATATCTAGGGATAACTAGGAGATCATGTCTGAGCCCACATGAACCTAGACATAGATGCAAGGCGGGAAGCGACTGAGTATGAATCTGGAGGACCATCTTCTTCTTCTCGGCCAGGCTTGTCACCTTGTGATACGACCTCCATCACACTACAGCTTGGGCTTACATGAAAGGAAAAGGCTCTTGCTCCATAGAATTAATTAGGTAGAAATTATCATGGTATGTGTCATATTTGATCATTATAACCTTCTTATGTATACATTAGATCTCTTTCATTTGGATAGTACTTGGATCTTACACTAATCCATACCAACCATTGTTAGGAGTAATTGATAGGGTAGCAACAAGTTGGTATTCTATGGAGTTTTGGTTAGCCACCAAAGAGGTTTGCAGAAAAAGAACCATCGTCCATCCCAACTCATAGTATCACTTTTACACCTTAAAACACTCATCTTTCCCACTCCCCTAGATGCAGCCATTGGAGGACCATCACAGGTACATCTTGTCTTGTGGGAAGAAGGGGCTAAAAATTGGGAGAATTGCTTGTTGGTAAAGACCAAGCCATAGGAAAAACAAAACCCATGAATCGCCATGGAGGATCCCTGAGAAAGCAATAAAAAGACTCTCATAAGAAGCTGAGGGACCACAAGAAAATGATAAATAAATAGAGTGCAAGACCTAACTAAAGAGGATGGGAGGTCTCATCACTGGCCGACCCATT
Source organism: Picea sitchensis (assembly GCA_010110895.2). Lineage (NCBI taxonomy): Eukaryota > Viridiplantae > Streptophyta > Pinopsida > Pinales > Pinaceae > Picea > Picea sitchensis. The sequence continues at coordinate 14,877 of SNQJ01S0142998.1, forward strand.
ATGTTCATAGGTACATTTAGCCGGTCCATGACATTGCCACCATCACAGTTTACCAAGCGAGGCGGTGACCTTTAGTTTACATAGCCAAAGGAAGGGGTCTCATCCGCGAGCCGACCCTTTCATTTCTACTTGAAGATACTAATTAGGTATGCTTGTGACTCACGGCAGCCACCTAGCCAAGGCGGTGTCCTCTTTGTCAGAGCTTGTAGCAAAATATGAATAAAGAAGATAAGGCAATAAGGGCTTGGAAAATTTGCATCCATGGCGGGTACAACTCGCCTCCTATAAAGGCACCGACAGACGACACCGACCCTAGGTCTAACTATGACTGAACATCCCTAAAAGCACCTCCGTCCACTACACATGGTTTGAATAACCCTTTGCAGACTTTCCATTCTTATGGTTATTAGCCCGATAGGTTGCTTTGGGTTTGTTTTTGTGTGGTGAATCTGTGTGGGGTCTTTGAGCTATTAGAAGACTTGTTAGAGATGGTATGCATATATTAGAGTAAAATTTAATGATGAAATGTGATTTTTATTGCCATGATGTTTTGGACTAATGGGCCCGTGGTGGCTTTTGATGTGGGGACCATGCGTGAGGCGGTACCGGATGCGATTTGCATGGGTGGGCGGGTTCGGACTCCATGGGTGAAGGGCCCATCGGATATGGGCGTTGGGATTAGGCGGGAGATAGCCTTGTGGCGAGCCCGTACGCAGGAGAGGGCGCCCGGGACGTTTTGGTAGAGACCATGGCATATAGGGATCAACCCATTGCAGTTGGACGTTGACCTAGTTGATGAGGACGCGGTGGGATGGATGATTTCCAGGGCATTTGGCGGCATGTTAGGCTTGGTGGAGGCGTGTGGCAGGGTTGTTGGAGCCCTGGAGGGGCAACGTCTTGCTCGGTTGATGGTTATTGAGCCCTAAAAGGCCAACGTCTCCCTTTAGGGGCTTGGCATGCTTGACTTTTACGCTCATTTTTTGGCATTTAGCATGTAAAGTAATAAATGATTAAAAACTGAACTATTAGCCAATAGGCTATTTTGTTGACCTATTTTTAATTTTAAGGTCAAGTATTGTATGGAAATAGAGGATGTTTCCCTCTTTTAGATCATAACAACTTGCTCTCATTTGAGGGCTTCTCTCTCTAGCTTTTGTCTTGGATTTTTTTGTCTCTTGGAGGTGATAGCCCAACTCTTTGAAGGTGTTATTTCTTGGTGAAGTGGTGCTATGTGTATAGGTTTAACTAGGGAATTGGATTAAAGTTTCTTCAATCTTGTAAGTGTTTTTTCTTCAACTTCTATTGAATGGTTAGTTTAACATTTACATTCATTATATCTTGTTGCTTTAACTTAATACTTGAAACCCTAGAACCAACACACAATTAGTTTGTGGCTTCATGTCCCCATAGCGGAAACATATAACCATTGGATTTAGGAAGGGTTTAGCCTAGCTTTAGCTACACTAACCCTCTTTTATCTTGGCTAGTTTGAGGTTTGAATTGAAGAAAGAAGTGATCCTAGGCCTAATTAAAGTTACACCTAGGGTTTACTTCTAGGGTTTGAAAACCTTGCCATTGCAGCACTCTTCGACCCTAGATTTATCCCTTATAGGCTAGCCGTTTGCAAAAGAGAAAGTCCTAGGGAGGAAGTTGAAGCACTAGGCCTAGCTTTGCTTCACCTAGGTAAGACTTTTCTCTTTAGGGTTAAGGTTAGTGGCTTGCTTTAGCAACACCGGTAAACCCTAGACCTCTCTAGGTTTGAACCCCTTCTAAACCATTAGCTACTTCCATTTGACTCCATTAACCCAAGGGCACTAGTCGAGTTGATTTCTTGAAGCTTGTTATGACTTAGAATTTTCAAACTATTTCCAAATTTGCAAACCCTAACTAACCCTACCTACTAACCTAGGCTGATTTTAGGACTAACCTTAAAGGGACAAACGTTAGCTAATTTGAACTTTGCTTGGATGAAAGGTGTAGCCCACAGTGACTGTCTGTTATTTGTAGCCGTGGAGTTAAATTGTTTTTTTGCCGGTTGAATTTGTCAAAGCGTCCACTTTGGCTAGCTAACGCAAAACAACAAAATATCATAGGCTATTGAAGCGTCATACATGGTTAGAACTCTTGTTTGAAGCTTAGACATTTTGATTTTGTCTTTTCTTTTGATTGGTGATAAGCCATTGATTAGTGTTGTATGATTGTTTGATAAAGCGTTGGCCTTCTCCTCTCATATTGACTTGTTAGCAAAGCAGCGTCTACTTTACCAACAAAGGTACCATAGAGGTACGTCATACTTGTTATCATTTGATTATACATGCAGCGTTGTGATAGTTAGCAGCCCTATTCGCTGGCATTGAAGGTTGATATTTGTGTTCCTAAGCTTCTTGGCTCAAACGTTTCACTCTTTGTCGTTGTTTTGATCTATTGATAAAAGGCTACGTCGTACCTACTGCGGAAACAATATAGGTAATGATGAAGCGATTACATTATGGGCTTGATTTGACGTGTTTGTGTTGGGTGATAGTATGATGCATGGTTTAAATTGCACATATTAAATGCGCGTAGCTTTGTTGAGAGGTGATATAAGCCTTTGCTTTGTTTAGCTATCATTGACTTGGAGTCAATAATAGCATTGATTCATAACTCATATATATTGATTTGAAGATAGTCATTGGCTTTTATAGGAAATTACTAATCGCACTTAGCGGGTTCTAGTTTTCTTTGTGCTGTCACAAGCTACTTGGTGCATCGTCGATTAGATTCGTCGGCTGACTATCTCTTCTTGGGCGATGATGCGGCAGAGGGGTACCTTTTATCCTTCAAGCCTTTCTCTAATCCAGATTACCTTGGGGACGTCTCCTTGGACTTGCCCTCCTAAATGAAAGGCTCCCCATCGAGGGTGACGATTGGGTGGGAAGCTCTGTGCAGTTTCTACCTTTTGACTCCAGCTATTTTGACGCTTTCCTACAGAGCCGTGCGTCTTGGGTCAAGGCAAGGTTCTGGATGCGAGAGCTCTTTGTTTAGCTTGGCTGGCATTTGTTGTCGAGGCCCCTCGGTAGGCCCTGATGTCATATCTGGTGCGAGTCGTCCACGTCCTCTCCCCGTAGGCATGACCTCCTGGCCTTGATGCCCGTTTCAAATGGACCCCGCGGTTTGGTGAAGCTATTCATAGCTTGCCTCACCAAAGAGTTAGGAGTTTAACCTCTCCAGCGACTTGTAACTCATCGATACATTATTGTATCTACCAAGATGATAGTGGCTCATCCCGCCGAGGCATGTGTAGATACCAAATTCGATTGAAAGAACCATCTTCGGTTCTCGTAGAGCTCTCATATAACACACAAAGATACCCATCTTGAATGCACAAGTCTTCAATTCAAGTGAGGAATAATGTGATCTCTCCACAGCATCACAAATAAGCCTAATCTCCTCCTGGACGAAGTCATCCCACATCCTCTCCCATGTAGGCATGACCTCCCTGGCAACAATGCCCCGTACAAATGGACCCCACGGTTTGGTGAAGCTATTCATAGCTTGCCTCACCAAAGAGTTAGGGTTCACAACCTCTCCAACGGCTGCCAACTCATCTCTGATCTGTGTGTATCTACCAAGGAATGAAGTAATTGACTCATCCTCGAGCATGTGAATACCCCTGAGTCGGTCATGAAGAACCATCTTTCGGTTCTCATTAGAGCTCTCATATAACTTGCACAAAGATGCCCACATCTTGAATGCACAAGTCTTCCCAGTCAAGTGGGGAATAATGTGATCTCTCACAGCATCACAAATGATCCTCTTTGCCTTGTTGTTCCTCCACCTGAATTCTGCTACCAAGACGGGAGCAGTGACAGGAATGGGAGGAACAACTGCCTCGACTATGTCCCATAGCTCGAGATCCTCTAAGATGAAGATCATCCTCGCCTTCCAAGGCAACCAATTGCTAGCCCCGGCTAGCCTGTCCTCCACACGCATCTGAGATACTGACATGTCTGCCAACTGCGCTCACTCTGATGCTCCCAATGCAAAGGAACGTTGCCTCACTCATGTCAACACAGGTGTGAAAAGAGGCAAGTGAATCCACGACCTCACTCCTAATCTCTAGGTGTGAAAAGAGGTCGTCTCTACAGCCTCACTCCTGTCCACGCAGGTGTGAAAAGAGGCTGTCCACAAGTGTCAAAAATCAGCCCAACAAATCTGCCCACAACTATCCACCAACACTGTAAATTAACTGTCCAAAATTTGCCCTGAGCCGTGCAACTGGCAATGAAAGAGAGGTACTTTCAGATCTGAAGTTTACCCACTGTTTTGGACTGTAAACTTGTTGTCCAAAACAGCCAACAAATCTGATATAAAAACTTCTCCAAACTGCCAAAAAAATGCTCCAAAATTAGCAAGTCTAAGCCAACCTGGCTCTGATACCATGTAGAAACTATCTGAGGTCCTATGAGACTGTCATCTAAGGTCTGTCCTTGACCTTAGTATGGCTCTAAGTTTTAACTGCATGGTTGTCTTCTTTTGCTGTTTTAGGACAGCAAACAGTCATCCCAGTTACTGTTCAATGTTTTATAGGTTAAGTGCTCTTTTAAGGTGCCCTTGCAGGTGTTTTCTTATCTCAATGTTTAGCACATGCAATATAACTTAAAACACATAACACTACCTCTAGATCTTGAACTTTAAAATGCTGATCTATACTTCTAAACATGCATAAATTTGACACAAGTATTTTTGGTCAACATGACCCTGGATAAAACCCCCCCGGGGAAAAGCAGTTTGGGATATCTGTCTATATAATGATGATTAAAGCAAGAGATACAAGTAATGAAATACAATAGAACCTGTATACATAGCAAGCTCCTCACGAGCCTTGCCACAAGATCCAGAGAAAGAAGTGCCCAAGCCATGGTGCGCCCTCTCCCTTTGTTGCCCTCTGTACTGAACTGAAGTGCCCTATCTCATCAGTAACCCAATGAAGAAATCCCTCCATAGGAATGTCCTCTCCTGTGCTGCCTCTCCATAGAAACTGTCAGAGCTCGAATCCTCCAAGCAGATCTGCTACCAGGTAGCTACCAGTCCTCTCAACTCATGCGCCCTCCTCCAGGTAGAAATGATCACAATAAATAAATTGAACCTGAAACTGAAAGTCTCTCTCCACAGAAACAAGCGTCCAAGCTCTCCTCTCCCAATGCATCAGACCTCATCATGATCTGACAAGTCCTCCTCTCCTCTCCTGATGAGCAAATGAAGGATGATAAATGCGCCCCTCCTCCTCAAGATGCGCCCTTCCTCCATATGCATGCTCCCTCTGAAGAATGAAGGCTAAACCTCCATGGATAACCTCTCCATGCAAGCTCCAAGCTACCAAGAGCCTCTCCTCAAGCTCTCAAGGGTTTTACTCAAACCCTCATGAAGTGCGCCCCTCTCCTC
>SNQJ01S0143001.1:5950-28888 GCA_010110895.2 Picea sitchensis
TAATGCTTCCTGAGACTTCTTCAATTTCTACAATTCTTCAATTCTTGGAATACTTTGATCATGTAGATAATATTAATCAATATATTCTCTAAAACTCCTCCAATTTCACTCCTTGAATCCTCCCCAAAAAGAGGTTATAGAAAGAATGCTAGACTTTATTCAATTCTGGTCTATTCCGAAGACCCAACTTGTACAGAATGCCCTTTGCTCAATATTTAACATCTGATTCTGAAAATCGCACAAAATAAACTAAAGTCCGTACTATTAAAAATGGAAGTGGTCCCACTTCATTTGGATTCTGTATGAAGAAGTTATGACTATTTTACCTGGAACACATGTTTATTGACTAGCTTCAGGAGTGATCACAAACCCTATCTTCCACAGAGAGTATCTCCATAATTATAGCGAATGAAGAGCTGAAATTTTTACTAGAGGTACCTTGATATGTCTTCTCAATACCATAGCGATTTCACCATCTGAATCATTATATAAAAAAATTTATAGAAAAAATGGTAAGATGACCTGCAAATAACATACCTTAGAACACATCACCAAAAGACTTCATCCTCCCTTCAAATCCAGCATTCTTTTACTTCTTGTTTCCTCTAAAATTGAACTTGTATAAAATGAATGCATAATGATGTTTATTTATACCATTTATTTCACTTCCTTTCAACATTAGGGCTGACCTGACACTTTCTTATTTTGTAATTCTTTTCTTTAATTATCTTCAGGGCCTACATGTATTTCCTTCTTCAATTCACTTTGTCATCTTCAAAAATTCATCTGTCCTCAACCATGAGGATCCACGTGACGTGCCACATACCACCAGAAACAACATGATGTATACTATCCATCCATGGGTTTTTTATCTGCATGTGCATTTTCCTTCATGTCCAAATACCTTCATCAATCTTGCGGTCCAAAACCCATGACTACGGTTGACATCAATGACAACAACCAATATTCCAACACTCTTTGCATATTTTGGCAGAAAGAGAGCCATCCCACTCTTTGAAAAACTTCTCTTTCCATGGGCTTTGTCTCAAAAAGATGCATATCCACATGTTCAGTTCTAACTACCTTACCCCCCTTGTGTGACTTCTTCATCTGAGGAGTCTCCATAGTTTAGGATGTGAGCTTATTATGGCTTTGGAGTGGTAATAACCAGGAGGACCTAAAGTCAAGGTTCAAATGGACAAGGTTGTACTTTTACAAAAACTTCCCTTAAACCAAACCGATTGCTAGTAAGCTAAAACTGGTTGTGGAAATCTCTCCCTTGGATTTGTGCAGGTGTGAACACTTAGAAAATGAGAGGATACCCTATAATTGGCCTTTGAAACTGGGTAGAAAATGCCCGACTTAAGTGTCATAGGAGGCAGGGGAGAAACAATGTGGTTAAGCAGTGCCTCTATGTAGCGCACTGCGTATGTAGAGGATAAACCTGCTTGGATGTTGTGAGCTTAGTAGTTATGGTGGGCGGATGTATCAGAATTCGACATGCAGGTAGTAAAATTTACAGGTTTGAAAGGAGGGGAGAGAAGGATATAATGGTGTGAGGAAAGGTATCCTTCAACTATGGAAACCCGATAATCCAAAATTTTGAGCGCTAATTCTCTTTGAAAATTATGTGCAGAGGAGGAAACACGGAATACCCATGGAATAAAATCTGTCTGAAGCCTCAACAAGATTTCAGGAAGAAGTCACCAACATCTTGGCCTCCAAATCTACCTCAACATCGGATCTGGTAGCATTGTTGTTGACTGGTCAAAACTGGGATTTTGCGCAGCGCAATAATCTTTAGTTTTTCGAAAATCACAAACCGTTATCAGATCTCGTAAATACGAGATCTTGAAGGCATATTTTAACCAAAGCTCGATGCTGAAAACAAGGAAGATGACATCAACGTTGTAATCATAAATCATGGTGGAATATGATGAACAGGAAAGGTGCTACAGAAACCCCTGATGAGTGGGAAGTGCTCCATTTAAAAAAATGATTGGACAGGTAAGCAAAGGACAACAAGGTAGCGCTACGAGGGAATGAGTGAGGAAAATGGCCTGTCAAATCAAGATATTGGTGGAGTGAATCGATCCCAGTGACAAATCATGATGGGGATCAAAGTTAAGTCATGAAAAAAAATGGTCCTAAGTCGAAATTTTGATGAGGATCAAAACATAAGTCATGATTCAACACTTTATTTATCAAGGGGGTCCTAACAAACACATTTTTTACAAGGGGTGAAATTAAAAAATTAAAATCTAAGGCTTAGGAAAAGATGAAAACAAACTAAAAAACCCAAGGCAACTTAGTGTGATAACACCCCCCTTTAATCCGAAGGGGTGTCTGTGATTATAATCAGAGAGATGAAATATAAAAGTGGACAACTACCAATGGTTGAATGTTCTCTTTGAATCTGGTGGTTTTGGGATGACCACAAACCAAAAAGCTAGTAGAAGTTGATGTCTTCTACTAAATGGTGGTTTAAGGGAGACCAAAAACCAAATGGAAAGAATAATTTGATTTCTTCTGCTAATTGAAAGTGCTCTCAAATGGAGGTTTAAATATGAACATAAACTATTGTCTAGCAAAAGTTGTAAGTCTTCTACTAAATGGTGGTTTAAGGAAGACCAAAAATCAAATGATGATGATTGAATATGGCTCTAACATTGGCTTGCTTATCCCTTCTTGAATGATAGGACTTCAAAACTTGAAGCATGATTGTCAATCACCAACATTATCCCCCCATTTCATGTATAAGGTGAGAAGATGAAAATATTTTCACTACAATATGTGTCAATACTTGATAATTAATTATTTGGTATGACCAATGTATCTTCTTGGTTGTTGATGACCATTGCAAAGAAGTGATCCACTCATAATGATTCTTTACTCTTGAAGGTTTCTTACATTTGGAACATCTATCTGAAGGATGATTATGCCTTCCACAATGATCACAAGGATGAATATCAAAACACCAATCCTCCATGTGGACAACTTGATGACAATATTAGCATTTAGGAATTTTCTCTTGAACTGGAGCAGGTGAATATGAAATTTCATTTGGAACATCTATCTGAAGGATGATTATGCTTTCCACAATGATCACAAGGATGAATATCAAAACACCGATCCTCCATGTGGCCAACTTGATGACAATATTAACATTTAGGAATTTTCTCTTGAACTGGAGCAGGTGATGAAGCAGGTGAATATGAAATTTCTTGAAGGAATCCAATACTTTGGAATCATATTGGTTTTGTATAATATGGAATATGAAAGGTAACTTCCTTTTCATATACAATACCTATTTTTTTCTTATTGTCTCTGAATTCTTTCCAAGGTCTAATGATTGGCTTAGAAAGAAAAAGATGAACTTGTTCATGCACAAATTAATATTCATTTACAGTTGTATCTGAAGTTGGCTCATTGAATTACTCTCGTATTGGTTTTTTATTTGAATCATCATCATCATCATTGAAAATAGCCTTTTTCTAAACAATGACTAGTACATACTATTGAAAATTCTTTCTTTGAAGTTCATCATGAAGAAGTTGAGTCTTAATTTGAAGCAATTCTACTTTGGTTTGCAAAGCTTGCAAACAAGTTAGAGCAGATTGAAGAGTTGCTTTGTCATTTGTGACCATATTGTCAACAATAGAGAGTATTGGAGTGTTCATTAACTCTAATAATTCATCAATTCAATCCATTTAAAAACTAAATTAGACCTAAAAGGGTTTCTTGCAAATCCTCCCTTTAACAATCAAACTCTACAATTCAAACTCAACAAATGAGGGGTGTCAAACTCAACAAATGAGGGGTGTTAGATTCTACCAAAAATGCACCCATTTACAATATAATTCAACTTGATTTAAAAAAAAATCACAAGTAAATTACAAAAAGAATATTTGAAAGTTACCATTTTTATTGATTTTAGATTGAATTGATCTTTAAGATCGGATTTTTAATCTTTGTTCTCCAACGAACAACCAACTTCTCGATATTCTTTCCAAAAGTTGAGCACTGGATTAAATTGAATATTTTCCCTGCAAAAGAGAAATATTCAAGACTGCAAAATGGATTCAATATTTAATTCCTATGATACTAGTAAACTTCACCAATCGAAACAAAATATCTCAAGAATTAAAAGTTTTGAATGAAGACATAGATCTAAAACAGAGGCTACTTAGAGAAATTAGAAATTCAAAAACTCAAAAGATCAATCAAATTTATTGGAGAAAAACACACTTAATTTGAACCATAAAAGATTGAAAATCATTTCCATGGAACATTCTAATTAGAAATTCAAAAACTCAAAGGATCAATCAAATTTATTGGAGAAAAACACACTTAATTTGAACCATAAAAGATTGAAAATCATTTCCATGGAACATTCTATCAAAATGATTAGCAAGTTTAGCACATTTTCACTAGAGCGACCAAAGAGTCATTCAACTAGTCAAGTTTTCCCTTGTTCATTTGTTATTGAAAAATTGTTAAAGCATTATCCCAGAAAAGCTCATTTTCTAGAAAATATTCTCCATTTAGGTATACCACTCGTTACCACATTGGTAGAAAGAGTGATAGGCCTCTTCTCCTCCATAAACATTATTCACGATGCATGTTACCCAGGGACATATGGTGTTGGCTCAAGAGGGACATATGGTGTTGGCTCAAGAGGGGTCGATCTGTTGCCTTATATGTCCTATTGTGCATGCAATGTCCTCTGACTAAGTTTTTAGTTATAGCTTGGCCATAATGGGATGCAAGCCATATTATAATGAAAAATATGGAATAAATAAAGGACCTTGGATAGAGGATGAATATCTTCACTTGATCCAATTTATACAAGCTCATAGAAATGAGAAACAAGCCACATGTGGCAATGTCCCTGCGAGATATTTGCATGAGCTTGATCATTTGACTGGTTTATACCACATGGAATCATGATGCATGAGAAGGGACACTATGCAATCTCAACACATGCAAGGACACAACACTATGCAATCTAGGAACTATGCAATCTAGGCACATGCAAGGACATGCATCCATACATCTATTTTTTCTCATCCTCCACCAAGCTCGAAGGTTACTATTTCTAGGCTCATGCCCACCATGGCACCACAATCACTGTCCAACCTCATCAAAAATGCACAAGCTCTTAGAAACTTGCTAAAGAAATGTCCAACCTCATCAAAAATGCACAAGCTCTTAGAAACTTGCTAAAGAAATCCACTGGCAGGTTTTAGCTAAAAATTGAATTTAGATCGAAATCATTTTTCTTTGTACAGATGGGCCATGGTAGTCCTTATTCTGAAATGAGAACTTCTCTATACAGATGGGCCATGGTATTCCTTATTCGAAAGTGAGAACAAGGAAAGGACATGCCAATTCAGAAGTCAGAACAAGGCAAGGGCAGGCCAAGGAGATGGATGTGTATCGTTGGCAAGTGAAACAAGTGCAAACATTCCTTCTCCATTTCCCAATTTATCACCCCAATTTCTCACTGTTGAAAGGGCTATTTCAAACTTCAAAGCAAGGGATTCATGGTCACAGTTAGCTGAAGAAAAATGCAATTTTTCTTAAAATGCCTGTATGGTGATTTCTTGTGCTATAAGACAATGACTAATGCTCAGACAATGCCTAAGAATGTGATGTGGCACACAAAAATGGTGTGCTAGCTGCAATAACTGGAAGTGATGTGTCATGCGTAACAAGGCATCACAAGAAGTTTTATATGAATCATATTCAGAAGATTTTGTTGAAATATTTTTTGTTTAGTGAAATAGTGACCATAAACTCTAGAAACAACATTATATGTACGACTTCTAATCTAAGTATATTTTTCATCACAAAAAAGCGAAGTGAGTGAGTTTGTTTTAAAACTTTCAAAGGATTCTCCTTACCCGATGTTCATTAATTCATTTGTATTATTTCAAGAAACAACACTGTGGATGTCCCAATAATAACAAAGGAAGATTTAGTTGGATGGGGAATTGGTTACCCATTTCCCTGTAGAGAGTTGAGAATGGTTTTTTTTTTATCAAATGGAAAGGAGTTTCAATGGAAAAATTGTGTCATTTTCTCAATGTTGTTTTGTGCAGGGATATTATAGTCGAATATGTTGATATTATGTTTGCAAATAGTAACGAAGCAAGGGCTTTGTTTGGTTTTAGTTCAAGAAAAATTCCAACGTTAACTTTAATACATATAAGTTATTATTCTCCCCTCGACACCAGAAACAGAACGCCATCCCGACACAGAACCAAGCCGAGACCATCATGGCAACACCTAAGAAGCAGATGGACGCATAAAAAGAATAAGATGAATGGGAAAGGGGAAGCTGAATACAAAGAAAGAATGAGAGAAGGGGCGGAATTGAAGGAGGACGCGAAATGTCTGAGAGGGAGAAAAAACTGCATTTATTCCTCAAAACGAGCGAAGGTATCCTACTAAAGCTCATAAACTAGTTACTTTTATTCAATGACAATTCTCACCCCCAACCCCTCTATGCGATAAGAAGAGCTGGTTCTTTAATCCGAGAGCAACCCCTCTAGTGCGTCGCTAATGGTGTGATTCAAAGAGATGGAGAATATGAACACTCAACAGCTCAGGCGCGTTACCTGAAACATCATGATAATCATTACGTTCAGAAAACACTATTTCGACTGAAAGAAATAACAGTCTATGCCACCAAGCAAAATTAAAAAATGCAGGCGAATTCGTAAAAAAAAATTGACTAGCATGAATGAATTAATATGAATGAGAAAGAGAGGAGAAATGGTAATAGACACGTCATGCAGCAGTTACTGCCAGCAGGAAACAGACGGATGGAGGTCTCTGAATTCCTCTAGAGAAACATCCGCAACAGATTGCACGAACAACAAAACTTATCCTCTGCAATCCGGAGAGAAATACCACAGGTTTTATGTTCCTCGTGACAGAATCCTGCGCGCTCCCGATGCTCGGTGGCTCTACGATGACATTCAACTCTAGTTCCTCTCCGTCCCTACTAAAGGTCGAGCGGCTCGTAAACTCGCCCTCGCCTTGGTAGCATGGATGTGCAACCTCCTGGTAGCATGGATGTGCAACCTCCTGGTAGCATGGATATGCAACCTCGAAGCTTGGATCCACAACCTTGAACTATCTCTGACCTTACTTAAAGGCAGGAGAAGCCACTAACACCACACCACATAGGCACCTTAGTCCACGAACACCACAGCTCACTGAGCAAGTTTCAGACCTGTTAGTATGGATATGAACATTCTATCCAGTTTAAACCATTCGCCCTGAGCCAAGCTAGTTTCAAAGATGCTCGATGAATCCATTGAAGATGGCGGTGATGACATGCAGTGATACGTTTGTCATGACATGCATACTCTAAGATTCACACTTTCGTCCAGGTCGAGGTTGCTCAGTGACACGTTTGTCATGACATGCAGAGGATGACATGCAGGTCGAGGTTGCAGAGCATTAATGAGGGTGACCGCATCCTACCGCCACCCCTGGCTTCTGTATCGGATGCAAACGTCAGGTAAAAAAAAGTTTATGTTAAACCATGTAATAAACCATGGAAAAATCCAATCGCGTTGCAAAACCCAACATAACCTCAATATACCATCATCACCGACCAAATTACGTTTTGTATATTACTCGTGCCACCACCGAAGGATGAGAACGTAGAAACCAAGGGATGAAATTCTCCTTCCTACTTCATGGAATTCCAAATTGTGAGCAGTGAGAAGCATGGTGGTAAGGAGAAACACTGACAGGATAGGAGCAATTACAACTACACCGATATTCTTTTGTAAACTACCAGGGTTAGGTTTTTGAGCGAATCTATGCGGGAGGAAGATTGTCATGATATTATCAAATTAGCGAATCCTTGCTAATTCTCCATCCCTGTATGGTTTTGAACCTTCATCTAGGCCTGAAATATCAATATCTATTTCTTTATATGTGCATCGAGGACCAACTTACCTGCTTCTGCAACAAAACGTAGATATTTACCAACTTACCTGCTTCTAGAAAATGATAAGGAGCAAGATAAATCATTCCCCTTCATTTTTGCATTGCCTATGTTGCATCTCATTGAAAATGACTATCAACATCTTGTGGAATAAGGTTGTTGCTTCACATTATTACTTGACCTGTCTTGATCTGCTACCTTAGATGATTATACTCTCTACACACCATTTTCCTTGTTGTATCTTAAGCATGATTTCCTTCTAGTTACAAGGAAACTTAAGATGCGATGATTTAGAAGAAACATTTCCCGAACAACCACTTGTTATCTTTGGAGGATAAAAGGATCAAATGACTGACACCTTAATATTTCAAGACCAAGATGAATAGCAATGGTTACAGGTTGAGCTCCAATAGGATGAATTAGAGGCAAAATTTTGTCGTCCATGAACAATTCATCAACAACAAATAGAAGAGCTTCTTCTAAGTTGAATACATGTCATGATTTTTACTCTCCTCGTTGTCTTCCTTCCAAATCCCATGCAAGAAGAGCTTCTTCTAAGTTGAATACATGTCATGATTTTTACTCTCCTCGTCGTCTTCCTTCCAAATCCCATGCAAGAGAGTATCCATCCCCGTGGATATCGAATGCTTCCCCAATTCTGACTCCTAAAGGGATTTTCTGGGCTTCTGGGTGGCACTAAGTGAATCGATCCATGAGCACAACGACAAATTTGCACAACACAACTTTCTTCATGGATATTTTTGAAACCCTAATAGACCTGATAGTGATCACATTTATTAAGAAATGGATGTCATTTATGTATCAAACACTCAAAGATCATCTGAATCTCTTACAGAATCGGCCACTAGCGTAGATGCTATGAACAACCCTTATGATTCCTTTGAAATGAGAAACAATTTCATGGGAGACAGACGCAGAGGAATAGTCAAAGAGACAGATGATTATGGGAGACAGACTCATAGAGGAATATTCAGAGACATTACTGCACACGAGAGAATCGTGGAGCTATGGAAAACTACCATAGCTTAATTCAATTCCTAAGAACTATAGTTGTTCTAATACCACTATTAGAATGCACATGAATGGATATCAATGTGGAATGCATTTTATTAATATGATATAAATATAAATACATGAGCTATAATCTTTGGATTCATCTGTCAAGAGGTTTATTGGACTTCCGATGACAGTTCCTATTCATTTGTGATTTTTCATATTTCTTCTCAAATTAATAATAAAAAGTACCATAACTCTAACTGATTAGGTTTCCAAGACACATCATACTACCAATCATACCATGGATCATTAGCTATGATTTTCTTTACAAGTAGCAATTCTCTACATGTATAAGCATTTATACTTGCTACTTTTTTAGAAACATATAATTTTATTCTAAAAACAAATAAGCCGAAAAACCCCTGATCTTTATCAATTCTTCCTTATTGGCCTTATTTTCCAATTTTTCTATATCAGTCTTATTAGCATCATTTAATGTGCTTTATCATTTTGCACCTTCCTTTGTTGTGTTGGGAAACTCTCATGTCCCATTTGACTATGGAAACATTTTTTTTTTGTTCTTATTTTAAGTTGTCTTTTCAATTTTCTCTCAATGTAGCGTTGCTCCCTTTCTTGAAACAATTTCAGCCAAGGCCAACTTGGAATTTCCTCATGTTCATTGATAACACCCAACTTGGAATTTCCTCATGTTCATTGATAACACCCATAGTTCATTGATGACTCTCTATATGTGGATGGCAAGGGATATATGTTTGAATTCCAACCATAGTATTTCTGAAGGTCTAAGAAATATAATTGGTAGTTTATCTTATGTCGAGATAAAAGGGAAGAAAAGTGGATCTAGAGGTAGGAAATTATATATTTCTCAAGTTCATGAACATGCTCATTTAGAGGTTCAATTAGATAAGAAATTGTCTCTTGTATGATGATTAGAGAGAGATAAATCTTGGGCACCCCCATAAGAAAAACATGCCAAGAAACTGTTGGTGGAGTCTCAAAATCTAGTTATTATTTTGTTACAAGAGTCAATGGGTGAAAGGAGTAAGTTATGTGTTGAGTTAGTTAAGTATTTTCCTAGGTGGGAGTTCATTGGTTTTGATTCCAAGGGTAGGTCAAGTAGCTTAATTTTTGGATGGAACCTAAGTTTTTATCTTGCACTAACTCTTGGTCATTTGATTTAGGTTTTCAATTGATTCTTTTCTCCTAGGAGCTAGGAAATGAGCTATCAATAATGAACATTTACGGTCCATATTCTAATTGAGTTTCCTTTTAGGATAGACTTTTCAAGATGATTTTTCTTGGTTATGGTCATACTTTTATTGGTGGTGACCTAAACTTGACCATTGGCAATGTTGAGATATGGGGTGAGGCCACTATTATTGATCCTCTATTGGATTATCATGTGTCCAGATTAGGTGACTGTGGGTTGGTGGATATATAAATTGTTAAGTTCGGTCTCACATGGAGGGATAAAAGGGTTGGTGTTAAGAGTATTTCCAAGAGTTTGGATATATATTTTCTATGAAAATATGGTAAGTGATAGTATTAGGTTCAGTTAGTGGGTGGGTTTTGGAGATGATTCAGACCACTTCCCCATACTTTTGGAATTGGTAGTTATGGGAAGAAATCCACCCGTTCCATTCAAATTTAACTCTCATTGGTTATTGAATGAGGGTTTCTCTTAGGTGGTTAATAGTCAATGTGTAACCTATGACATGAATCAAAGAGAATTTGCAACGATCCAATTAAGATATAATTTAAACTTAAGTTAAGGAAACTGTGGTACATTCATCCAATGGAAAAAAGAAAAGGAGTGATAGAGCCTTGAAATATGTGGAATATAAGTTGGAAGAACTATATTTCCAAAAATTTGTAGGATTTTTTAATGATGACCATAAGAGAAGGATCATTGAGATTGAGAGGAAAAAGATGTATATTTTGGATGAAAAAGAGATTGCTTGGAGACTCAAAAGAAGAGCTCTATGGTTGGAAAATGGTAATGAAAACACTAAATTTTTTCACTAGTTTTCCAATCATAAGAAAAATATAAAAACTATATAGAAAAATCAGACTCATGATGGTGACATTGCTTCCAGTTTTTAAGATTTATCTAAGGCAGGATGGACCACTTATCTAATATTTTCAAGGCAGAAAGCAAAGCTTCCATTACTAAAGTGGTTAGGATGGCAACTCTCTTTATTAGATTTTTTTATGAAGTAGACAATGAATCCTTGATGGAAGAGGTGAAAAATGAGGATCTCCATGAGGTTATGTATTCATTCAAAAAGGATAAGAGTCATGGGTTGGATGGATAGATAGGAGAGTTCTCCTTAGTTTTTATGAGTTAATTGAGGGTGATATCTTGAGGGTGATTGAGTAGTCAAGGGCTTATGGTAGAGTTTTGGTAGCCCAAAACACCACATTCATAGCACTCATTCTAGAATCTAACAATCCTACATGTTTTGAGGAATTCATATAAATTCCTTTGTGCAATTTCATTTACAAAATAATGTCAAAATTTATTGCTAGGAGAGTCAAAAATTTACTTTCATATTCAGTTTCTCAAGGTAGTTTGGGTTTTTAGTTGGAAGATAGATTCATGAAGCAATGGTTTTGGGTTAGGAAGTTTTTCAGTCTATCAAAATAAACACATTGCAAGCCATGGTGGTCAAGGATGATTTAATAAAAACATATGATAGGGTTAGTTGGCCCTATCTTCACCTAATTCTTATACAAACGGGTTTCGATTTACAATGTG
The DNA here is from genome assembly GCA_010110895.2 of Picea sitchensis. Taxonomy (NCBI): domain Eukaryota; kingdom Viridiplantae; phylum Streptophyta; class Pinopsida; order Pinales; family Pinaceae; genus Picea; species Picea sitchensis. The sequence continues at coordinate 17,716 of SNQJ01S0143001.1, forward strand.
TCAATTGGGTCATGAATTGTGTATTATTAGTTTACTTTACTGTGTTGATTAATGGTTCTTCTATTGAGATTTTTAGGCCTAGTTGTGGGTTGAGGCAAGGGTGTCCATTATCCCCTTTAATATTTTGTTAGTGATTGAAGGACTCAATAGATATATCTTGGAGGAAAAAAAATTGGGATCCTTTTAAGGAATGAGGATAGGGCCCACCTTATATGTATCCCACTTATTATTTGTTTATGATATTATTATATTTTTTTATGGTTCACGCAAGGATGCCCTAAAGCTCAAAGATATTTATATCTCTACTATTTGTCCATAGGAATGATGATCAATGTTGGTAAATCCACCATCTCTTTCATGGAGATAAATGATGAGGATTCTTGGATGCAGGCCTAGTCGGGGGAAAATGATATTTTTGGGAAGAGAAGCATGAAAGGGGAAAAGGACAGCTGGAAGGAAAAGCGGCATGTGTAAGCGAAGCAGGCGAGGCACGCATGCAAGGAAGACCTAACAACACTAGGGTTAGGGTTTTTGTAATGGATTGCAATGGTTGATGAGCCAAGAATATAAATAGGTAGCACTTAGAGGAAGAAGGGGGCCAGACCAAGGAAGAGAGAATTGTAAGAACTGTACTACTAAGTAAGTTGGTGAGCTAGGGAGGTAGTGAGCGACTTGATCCTGAGGGTTAGATCACAAGATGAGGAGCCTAGTGTGATCTAGTCAACCTCATAAGGATCGAGGAGCCTGTTGAGGAGTGTAAGATCTAAGATTGCAACACACATGGCGTGATATATTACTGAGCCATAATAAAATATTGAGAACCAGATCTTTGTGGACGTAGCCCAAGAGGGGGTGAACCACGGTAACACCTGTGTCATGTGAATGGATGTGTGTGTCTTTATTGTTGTTAAATGCTTAATGTTAGATGAATGAATTAACTAGTTAGATCTGGTATTCCACATGCATGAATAAAATGAATGCTATAATTAGATGTTAGGTCGAATGAATAAATATTATAGAGTGCAACCGCAGATATCCACTCATTCCTCAGTTGCAAACACCTGAGTATTGCAGCCACCCATAGAGATATCTAGGGTGAGACTGTGTAGTACACTCCGTGTGTTGTGTTGCCTTCTGGTCTACCAGAGGGGCCGATAGTTTTAGAGGATTTTTTTGGGAGCTTATCAAATCTGAATGGGATCAATCTATGATAGTAAGGAAGGATCAAAATAACCCATAAAGAATCCTAAGAAGAGACTAAAATCCAAAAAATGGTCATGTTGTTGGTTGATTGGAATGTGATGGGATTGAGTATGTGAGATTTGCGGAAGACACGTCAAAAGAAGGTCAAACCGGACAACAAGACGTTGAGAGAATGAGAATATAAAAGGGGGTGTTGAGGTCATGGAATCCAACAAAGGAAGAGATAGAGAACCGGTTGAAAACAAAGGAGATGGAATTTGTGTAGAAATATAACAGAGACCTGAAGTTGACACCGTGCAAATATCTGGACAAGTAAGTATTCAAGGACTTGCATGAAGTGTTTTTCTGTGACTTCCCGCATGTATTGCAGGAGTGGATAAAAATGTTGAAAGACAACCATCCCACAAATTGGATTAGAAAAATAGAGTGGAATTGAAGAGATCACGTAGTTACAATGATTTGATAATAAGTTTATGCGAGCAATAGACTTCTGGTTAGACAACATTTTTGCATGATTTATTACAGAATTTACAGTAGATACAATGAAGTCTTACAGTGTGGAAAAACAAGAGTTCTTGAAGGGACCCCGAGGTAAGTATATCACATGTTATATACTTCTATTAAGGTATTACTATATAACAAAGGTGTAATGACAATGGCGTCAGACAACTAAAACTTCCCTGCATGCATGGGGGAAGGGGGGAAGAACTGACAAGAGAAGGAGGAATGGAAGGAGAAATGGATAAAGGAAATAAGGAGGAGGCCTTGGACCCAATTATGATGGACAAAGGCCAAATCAGGCGTATCATGGAAACAACTGAAAAAATGTGTAATGGAGTACCCTACCAATACAAGGTGAACACCAAAAAGAGAGTCGTGGCCGCGAGGGAAGGCTTGGAAAGTGATGAAGAAGAGGTAGAGGATCTTCGGGCTATGGAGAATATTGAGGAAATCCTACGCATGACATATGAGAGGAAGACGAGAGGTCCAAGAGCAGGAATATAAGGCATCACTCCTACCCATATCAGTGTCATTGTGGAACCCATAAACCCATGTGCGACTAATACACCAAGAAGAACACCACCATTTAGACAACTGAATTTTGGGAGAAGGAAGACAACAGGAAGTACATCTACACAAGGAACAAAAATAGGGGGATCCATTTTAGGAAGCACTAGTCAAGAATCTACACCGCATGAGGGTAGTAGTTCAACATTCAGGATGGAAGGACATGATCCCACCATCAGGTTACCAGAATTCAAAGGAGAGGCATCGGAGGACCCTGAGAAGCACTTGTTTATTTGTGAAAATATCTGGGAAGTGAAACATATCACAGATGAGTACACTAAACTTGTGCAGTTAGCTTTCACGCTAAGAGATCGCACACTGGATTGGTACATGAGTTTAGCTGCAAATAGTCCGCCAAGGAAAACTAGAACGATTGGATATATCAAGAAGCTATTGATAAATAAGTTCCAGAAGCCTAGTTCATAAGATCAATACATGAACAAGATGATAGAGATTAGACAAAAACCAGGAGAATCTATATGGGAGATTGACCAGATATTCAAATGCTTGAAGGGAATAATAAAGTATGTCATGACAAATATGCAACATAGGCATTTTTCGTCAACTCACTGCTACCACACTTGAAATACCCTTTGCGACAACAAAAGTTTTAGACACATGCAGAGGCTCTACAGGTAGACCTACAACTGGAAGAGAACCAATATCATAAGACAGATCCAGCCATAGAGGAGCTGAAGGAGGATCTGAAAAACTTAACATTCCAGCTAAACCATAACAAAGGTAAGGACAAAAGAAAATTCGTTTGGTGTACCACATGTAGGACAAAAGGACACCATAAGAATGAATGTCCAACATTCGCGCAATACATGGAAACAGGAATGCCAAACCCATTGCCAATAGGAGGACTATGGTCTGAGATTTGTAAGAAATAGGGGCATGATCCACACCACTACCCAATGATGCAGAAGTACCTGACAATACCGAAGAGCTCATATTGCAACTTTTGCAAGTCAGTAGACCATGATGACAAATATTGCAGGACCATGAACCTCGTGAGGGAAAGAACATTAGATGCTTACAAGGTGCGGGTAGAAATGATGACTAGGAAAGCCGCACCTCAGTTTAACCAAGCACCAGCCCTGTATAACACTGTGCATAAACAATATAACATTGTGCAGCCGTAGTATAATATCGTGTAGACACACTATAATACCGTGCAATATAACCACATGCCCTAGTATAATGCACCACGAGGGGATCGAGTTGGCTACAGAGGTGGAGGAAGAGAAAGAGGAGGCTTTGGAAGAGGTATATGACCAATGGTATTCCACAACTGCCAACAACCATGACACTATGCAATATAATGTTCACTTCCACTTGCGACATGTATGTATTGTCGTGCATCAGATCATGACACAGAAGAATTCGCTACATCATTTGGAAAGATCCAAGAAAAGAGAAATCAAAACAATCAGAACGTTCAGTGGATTTCAGCAGAAGAAAGGGATGAATGAAGAAACATCAACATAGTTATGTGGGGAGGAGATAAAATAGGAAACACGCAGTAAGACAAGAGCCATCACAACACCAATGGGTGAAGAAGAATGTTGAGCCAAAGAAGCAGTTTGATGCAAAGAACGAAAAGGATATATTCAAGTAGGCCAGATAAGAATTCCTGAAGCCAGACATTGCATCGACATCAACTGCACAACATAATAAGAAAGTACCAGTGTACGAGATGCCTCCATTGCTGGATCACACCAAGGAAGCACAACCCCTGGGACAAGTAAGTACGATTAAATGTTTTTTGCAATCTTGTGTTAAACTAATAAATGATCCATCATCTGTTAAATTATTACAAAATATTCTAGAAACATGTAGCATAGAAGCAGAAGGAAAGATAGAACAAAAAATAGTTAATCATCTGCATACAAGGAGGAGAACAAGAAAATAATTCAGATTGAGCGCCAGCATTGGAGATTTCAACATGGGATATATTATATTGGATTTAGGATCCGAAGTGAATGTGCTACCTAAGAAGACATGGCAATGTATGGGAGAAATCACATTAGGATATTCACATGTTCAGCTAAAACTAGAAAATCAACACAAAGTTCTACCAATTGGAAGACTAAAAGGAGTGACAGTAGATTTGGATGAAGTGTGCACTGCAGTCGACTTCAAAGTAATAGAGATAGTGGATGGCACAACACCTTATCTGACATTTATTTGCTTGGATTGGGAGTTTGAAAATCAGGCCATTATCAAATTAAATATGAGGAAGATGACATTCGAGTCAGGAGGGGAAAGGTTTGTAGAACCTTGGACCCATCAGAAGGGGAAAGGTTTGTAGAACCTACTTGCTTAGACCTGGAGGAAATTAACCAGTTGTACAAAACAACCGCTTGATAAGAGGATTATGTGAACCCAACTGCATATGGGGTACTTATTTGGAGAAGCATCATCTCATGTGCTTCAAACTTAGATACAGGCTTAGATAATTGGAAGCAGAGGTTACACGAAGTCTCCACAAGAAGATGCGTAAGAATAGACTGCGCAGTAAGATGGGTAGGCATGGAGATAAGGGAACCTCCTAGATTCCATGGGGTGAATGACTTAGAAGCGTTATTAACATGATACAAAGATGAAGTGATAAAAAATCAAGGGCTCTTAGCCCTAGATATAGAACTCAAGGAAACATCTGCAAGATGGTGGGGTGCGCACAAAGAAACAGTGAAGGACTGGTACCAATGTAAGCAATTACTATGCATCAGGTTTGGCACAGAACAGAGAATCAACCAACTGCAAAAATATGATGGAAAGGGGGCACCAACATAACACTTGGAGAAGTGAAAAACTCTATGGAGGAAGACACCACCAGAGGAATGGCCTCATCATTTTGTTCACACATTAAAAGGGATTCCAACAAATTGGTATACAAAACAAGAATTGCGCAGAGGAACTAAAAATTGGTCAGAATTACAACATAACTTTACAGTCACTTTCTCATTTGAGAATGAGAAACCAAACATAGAATCAACACTTAAACACATCATATGGTTTATATTCATTAAATAACTAGAAGTTTAACTTATGACAGAAGAAAAACAACAAAATAGACAGACAGTAAAATAACTATATTCATGCTACCATGTGCAGGAAGAAGCACCAGATGAAGATGATCCACGAAACATTCAAATTGAGGAAGAAGAAGGTAAAAGAGAAGTGGAAGGTCCACCTTTGGAATCATAAGTATTTGTTGTGTCGATCAAGGTGAAAAAATTCAACATGGGACAGTTGAGAATCCCAAAATGGCCATCATTGGAGACTACTGGGATGAGCAAACAGTGGAAAGCATAACGGAGTTACTGCGTGAGTACACCAACCTATTCACAAAAACGTTCACAGAAATGAAAGGCATAGCAGGTGATCTAGATGAAATGAAGATACCTCTCATATCGGAGGCAAGACCAATCAGACAATGACCATATAGACTAAACCCCATATATAAGAAAAAAGTCAAAGCTAAAATTGATAGGATGTTGGAGGATGGAATCGTAGAACCTATAGAGGAATATGAATGGGTAAGCCCTATGGTAGTTCAGGAGAAAAAATAGGGAGGGATAAGAATATGTGTCGACCTAAGGAAATTGAATGATGCGTGCCTACATGACCTGTTCCCTACTCCTTTCACATATGAGGTGTTGGAGAACGTAGGAGGACATGAAGCCTATTCATTCACCGATGGATTCTGAGGATACCATCAGATCAAGATAGCTCCAGAACAGAGATACAAGACCACTTTTTCCACAGAATGGAGATCCTACCAGTACACAATCATGCCGTTTGGACTGAACAATGCACCAAGAATATTTTCCAGAGTGGTCATAGTTGGATTCAAAGAATTCATCCACCAGTTTCTAGAGGTATATCTGGATGATTGGACATTCTATAGTTTGTTGAAAGACCATGTAGGGGTGTTGAGAATGATGTTAGAAATATGTAGGCAGTGTCAAATATCGTTAAACATCAAGAAGTGTATCATTGAAACACCCTTTGAGATCCTACCAAGATTGCAGTAATTGTTAATCTATTGTTGGTCACTATAATTGCTTATTAATTAAAACAATCAAGTGTCACATAAATTGTCAACCCATGGAAGTTTTTTTATTTCAAAGGCAATCACACATTGTATATGCTCAATCTCAAAAGCAATCCAAAGTTGTAGTAAAAGTTACACTAATCACACCTTGCCTTGAATAGACTGAAGTTCTACCTTGAATTACAATGAAAGCAATCTATCTATTGCAGAGTTTTAAGATTCAAAAGAAAATAATTATCAGAAGAATCCTGGATTACATTAAGAAATAACAACCTAGGAAAAAAGAACCTTTCATCACACTGCAAATAAGACTAACTATTCTGTAACAGAGAACATGACCCTATTCCCCAAAGTAGGAATCTTCAGCACCTGTCTCTGACTATCACACTTTCATAAACTCATTCTGCAAACAGAATTACCAATCAAAATGATTAACAAGTACCGAAGGCTAACTATTCTGTAACAGAGAACAAGACCCTATTCCCCAAAGTAGGAATCTTCAATACCTATCTCTGACTATCACACTTTCATAAACTCATTCTGAAAACAGAATTACCAATCAAAATGATTAACAGTTACCTATGAATGAATTGTATGAAAATGATGTAACAATCACTGGAAACAGAGTTTCAACAAAATAGAGTTTTAACAAGGTATAGATAAAAACAACACTAACACACTACATAAACTAATGGGTGAATCTTGTGAAGAAGGTGGGCCCTTTCCTTCTCACAAGATTCCCCAGAAATAAAAGGAATTAAAAAGTAATGCTCAGAATGATCTTTTATTCATCTGTCAAATATGACAAGTTACAATATCCAAAGTGAACGCACTCTTTCTCTATGATTCCTTCTAGTTAAGCCTTTCATAATCTCCCCTCTAATGTTGATTTCTCCACTATTTAAAGAGGAGAATCCTCTTAATACAATTAAGCATAAAATTACATGTGTACATACAAATCCTATTCTTAGTCTGATCTAATCTTCTATGTTGGAATAGGATATTTTGATCTCCCGTAGCAAAATGCTATTACAGTGGTTGGAATGGTGTTGGCTTGAGGTACAACTGTTGCGGCCGGTGTAACAACTTCTTTATTTATCTTTTCTTGTTACTGCTGTTTGTAAAATACTGTTTCAACATCGCAAATCACGGACTGTTTCAGCAACGGGATTTGCGTCCTATTTGATTGTTTCAACAACATGGTCTCAAGCAACAACGATGGTTGTAATGGTGTTGGCTTAAGGTACAGTTGTTGCAGCCAGTGTAATAGCTCCTTGTTACTGTTGTATGTGAAATGTTGTTTTAGAATCGCAAATCACGGACTGTTTCAGCAACGATATTTGCGTACTGTTGATTGTTTCAACAACGTGGTCTTCAAGCAACACAAGTATATTAATTGTAGTTCAAACTGTTTCAACAACTATATATTTCTGATTAATGGCTAAGTATGAGAGTAATGTAAAATTACATGTAAAACAAATTAAACATATAGCAAAGAGAAGAAACGTTATATACCTTTGGATAAATAGGTTAAGGTGATAATGTAGGCTTAAATATGAGTGGGAAAAGGATGTAATGATAGAAAAAAGTATGAGCAAAAAGGTACATTATAGGGTCCTAACATCCCCCCAACTAAAAAGGTTGCATGTCCTCAGGAAACTTCAATCTGAATCAGAATCCGGATACCGACTCTGAGCGTGCAAATTACTTAAGCAGTAGTTGTGGAAAGTACTATCTGTTGGAGCTTTGAATCCTTGAACACGTTGTAGCCTTTGCCAGGCTATTGCTTCAACCTTATTGGGAAACTTATGATGACCTTGATACTTCTCTGCTGGAATCCACAGAATGGGAAAATGGAACTGATAACCTATCCAATTTTCAGCACATTGCTGGACACATTTGATGTAACTCAGTACCCGGGAGATTGCTATCTCAAGATTGGTAGGACTAAAGGGATTGTGCTCCTGCCTTTTCTCAGAAGATTTTTGCCAAAACGTGTTATTTTCTTTTAGGGCAGCAGTATCTATGGATTTAATAAACTGTTGACAATCCTGAAGTACTGTTGCCTGTAGTTGCCTTATGTATTGAGTCATCCCTGGTTTCTTAAAAAAATTGTAATATTCTGCAACAAAGGTGGTAGCGTTCTGTGGTTCTGGCCGTATCCAGAGGAGAGGGTTATCTTCATTATGCTTGGCAGCTAGAAAATCATTTTGCCACGTAATCTGGTTGGTAAGGAAGGAGATGAGTGCCCGAATCTGGATATCACTAACAAGAGTGTTGAGATTAAGCTATCTGTTCTCAGGAATAGCTTCATTATGAAGATATACCTCACATAATATATGATGATCAGTAGTAGAGGCTTCTGCAAAAGTTTGAACAAAATCTTCTGGTTTGAACACTGCATAGGGTTTTCCTTCTTTGATTGATTTAATCTGAAATAATTCAAGTCGTTCTATAAGGAAAAGAGAGTAATTTGAGGATGGTTTCCTAGCAGCCAACAATTTTTGTACCAAATCAAACATCAGGAGCATATTTCCTTTTAACTCTTCATTCTGCTTCTTATGGGCACAAGATTCTTGGCGTGTTTGCTCCAAAGCTTCCCAGTTTGAATAAATGTGGTTAATCCAAAGTAGTTTGTTCTCCTGCAAACTTTTGTCCTATGTAATAGCAGACTCCTTTTTCCATTTGTCCATTATTGCCTTCTCATTCCATGATTGAGTTTGTGTTTCAACATCGCAAGTGGTAGGCTGAGGTAGGGTCTGAGTGCCTTGTTCCACAAGAGTAGGGGTACTGATTTTTCTAGGAGGGGTAGATTCATCAATAGGCAGAGTGTGTGTTTCAGCATCGTCAATGGTAGGCCGCGGTAGAGTCTGAGTGGCTTGTTCCACAAAAGTAGGGGTACTGATCTTGACAGGAAGGGCAACTTCATCAACAGGCAGGGTTTGGACAACTTTACTAATGAAAACAAGAGCTTCGGATTTAACAGTTGTTGTAGGCCAGGGTTCTTGTAGATTAGCTTTGCTTTTTGGAATTTTTGAAGGTCTTACTGGTTCTTGTGTAACAGTAGGGCATTCCTCCTTTTTAACTGCAGAAGTCGTAGGTGCAGGGGAAGCTCCAGGTATTGGGATTTGAACCACTTTGTAGCCTACTTTATCATAAATATCTCCACATTGGCTACACATATACTCTCTATACTGATAATCTTTTGTGTTTTTCTCTGCCATGGCCGCTATGCAAGCCAATGTATGAAAATTAAGTTCTCTGTCATAAGCTTCCTTTGCCATTACCAGCTCTTGCTTGTAAGCTTCTAGTTCTCATATTAGAAACTCATTCTCTTGTAAGAGAGAAGCCATTGTTGGTTCTGGTTGTTGATCTGTCATCAGTGTATCAAGAGGGGTGATTGGTTTTTGTGTAATGGTCACAACCTCAATAGTTGGTTCTTGTGGAGCGGTTACAAAATCAGCAGCTGATTCTTGTGTTTCAGCTACTTGATGTAAAGAAAATAGTGTTTCAGCACTCTGGGCATGTGATTCTTGAACTTCAGAGATAAAGTCAGTAGTTGGTTCTTGTGTTTCAGCTGTAGTTGGTTCTTGTGTGACAACTATATCTAGTTCTTTTGTTTCAGCTACTGAATGAGTAGCTGGTTCTTGTGTGATAGCTACTTGATGTAAAGAAAATGAAGTCGCAACATCTTGGGCTTCTGGTTCTTGTGTTTCAGTGCCCGTGGGTTGAACAGGTAAAAATTTCGGGGTTTGGGAGGGTAGAGGTGTATGGGTTTTTAGAAAAATGGGTTGGGGGTTTAGGGCAGTGGCAGTAGTGGATGCTCTTGTTGATGCCCTCGTTCGTTTTTTAGGTAAAAAGGAAGGAAAAGTAGGAATTTTCCTCTTTCTTTTGCATGTGGGTTTTTCCTTAGTGATGGGGCAAGGAGGGTTATTAGGTTTATTTGCTTCAGAATCATCACTAAGGATATGAACAGTAGGGTTAGATGATTCTGGTAAATTGTGGGGTGAACTTGGTATGGTGGAAGGAATTGGATCAATTGAATCTGTAGGTGGATTAATAGGTATTTCCGGAGGTTCAGGAAGGTTTTGTGGTTGCTCTTCATGAGGGTTTTCAGGATGTTTAGCAGCTTCCTGAGGGTTTATGGGTGGATTGTTTAGGAGAGGGTTTTGTTGGGAAAAACCCTTTTGGATGAGTAATTGAACGAGGCGGTGATGGGTGAGGGAAAGGATGGGATTTTTAGCATGTTTACAATAATGCGACATGTTTCTAAGACATTCGAGCAGATAGTAAAGAATATTGACCAATCTAGCATGTCGTAAATGAGATAACAAGACAAAGTCGGACTGGTAAATTACCTGGTATCGACCTTCACAGGTAAGGTAGTGCTTGAGAAAATCTGCAACTTTCGACCAAGGAGGTAGTAACGAGCTAAGTCAAACACCCCAGCCTTTAGGCTCAACTTGTTCCCCTGGCAAGAGAAAATCCTGCTGGGCATTAAGGATAATGTGTTTGTGGCTGAACCAGTGAATGCCAGTGACAGGAAGACTCAAAACCTGTGTGATATTATCCTCTGTGACTGGAATCCGAACCCCTTGAACAATAGAATGGTCTTTTTGGAGATTCCAAGCAAATTGAAGAACTTGTTGTTGATCAAATCCCTGGAGCCTCTAAAAATAACCCAGCTAACCTGCCTGCTGAAAGATTTGGTAGACTTCTGGATACAATTCTAGCAGGGTTGTCGTGGCGGGTTCGTATCGTATAACAGGACCTCCCATAACTATTCATCTCATTAGAATGCATAGTTAGAGAGTCACGTAATCGCACCCGGACAAAGTA
>SNQJ01S0143002.1:0-24543 GCA_010110895.2 Picea sitchensis
CATCAATGGGTATGATTGTAAGCATAGTTCATTCTTGATTTGAAGCTGATTAAAAATGAAACCAATTGTTGTTCCTGAGATTTACTCTAGGCTCACAAAATAATGTCAGGCATCCAAGATTTAAGAGATTTGTTTTTATAATGCTTTTCTACCTTCAGTTTTAAGATGAAACTTCAAATAAATTCAATTATTAGAAAGCACAAACACAATATATCTTTCTTTGAGTTTTTTATAAATATTGAGGAGATGAAAAGTAGAAATGATTAACAAAACTGTCAAATAAACAAGGTATCCAATGCTGATAAATCTTACCTTATCCACAATATAAGAATCATGAGGGATGAGTCTTAAAAGATGAATTGAAATGAGCAGATCCACACATATACAGGTCTTGTTTTACTCTTAGTAATAATAGAGGAAACATTGTAGCTGAACAAACTTCAAATTATATGGACCACAATAAATGTATTACTAAATTGTAGTCTTTCAATCTTTAAGAGCCATAAAGTGAATAAAATTAGGTTATGAAAAGGAAATACATAGAAAACACATAACTCAAGGAAATTAAAGGTAGAATCTATGTCTTCTCTTTGAAATCAGTATTAATAAGGTTCTCTTTTACATTCAGCCAAAAGAATCCATGATTACATCACTAATATACCTATTTATACAAAAATTGTCTTAACCAAAAGTGGTTAGAATTTCCATGTTCTTATTTCTCAAAATAGAATACAATCTAAACCAAAAATATATTACAAATATTTTGAACATCTTCTGAGATTTATTTCATTTTCTAGAAATTCATTCATCCTCTATCTGCTCGTGGATGCACTAAGCTTCATCCAATAATGAAATAACAAACTTGGAGGGTTGAATATTTGCATTTAATTGAAACAAAAATAATTTTTATGCACCAATGGTAGATTTCTTCGAATTTGAACTACTACCTTTTGAGTGATCTCATGTTGTAAACTTGGTTTCACTAGAAGATCATTTAATATTTGACAATCAACATGATTAATGTGTAGTATATCATTTTGTACCCTCTCTCTGTTTTTCTTCATATCTTCTCTATTCTTTTAAATCTCGACTTGCCCAAGTGTAGCATGAGTACCACTGACATCAATTTCTGCCATTTCTAGATCTACAACTAAAAGATCATCAAGACAAGCATCATTTTATTCTTTATCTAACCTTTTACTTTATTCAAGATTGTTTTCCAAGGCTTTAAATCCATTTATCCTTTTATCTGCTCAAATTTTGAAAAAGGGGAAAGTCCTGGTACATTGAGATTTTTCCTCCGCAGTATAAATTCCTGAAATTTGGATATGGCCATAGATGATTCCTTCTCTTTGTCATCAATAATATGAAAATAATTATTGATTACCTAATAATTTTTTTGGATAGTATCCAAACTTTCATACAAGTTCTATTGAACAAGCTGCAACTTCTCATTTATCTTTAATGCTTGTTTCTTGAAGGCAAAAATATCAATTACTGTGTTCTTGATTGTGGCTATTCGAGTTTGCAATTGATTTATTAATGTATCTCTCTGGGAGAGCATGTTATTACTCAAGTGTTGATTTTGAAAACTTAATTCCAATTTATCCTCTAATTGTTTAATTTGTTGCTCAAAACCCTATCTGACTTGGGTTATATAAAAATTGATTCTTTCTCTCAAAGAAACTTCCATCTGTTTCATATCATTATGAAATTGTTAAATCAAAATATTCTTTTGGTCATGTTGTTTTCTCAAATTATCCACTGACCATAAGTTAGCAGTTGCAAATGGTCCCAGTGAGTTTGCTACCTATTTTGCGAATTTAGGGTCACTTTATCCCTATCCATAATATATCATTCTTTTCTTTTTTGTAATTCCCCCCCCTCTATCTCTTGATATTATCTTTGTATGATAGCCTTCCTTTTCTTGTTGAAAAATAAAATTGATGAAGGAATAGCTTCAGGTTCAATAGGTGTTAGATCATATATATTTATAAACTATGAACAAGGTAAATCCGAACTTGTTGCTAGGGGATTCAAATATGTTATGGGAGAAATAAGTGCAATGCATTCCCCTTGATTTGTGACATATTTCATAGGAGTTTCATTGTTTGACAATAATAGAGGAAAATTATGCTCATGTTTCATAAAAGCTTCAAATAATGCTAATAATTCCTGATCACTTTTACCTATTATGGATATCCCTGTAATTATTGTATCCTTGAACAATGTTTCTGGAGTCCTTTCCACTTCTTTAGTTTTTTCCTCAGGAAAGTCATGCTGCTTGAGATTTGATAATTGTGTGCCACCTGTGAAGTTGGATTAAGACTTTGTTTTTCTTGCAATATTTTAGGTAAATTGTTCCTATTGTGATTTTGAAATCTAAGAAAACCTGATTGTTGTTCTTGGGGAATACTTTGAAATATGGATATAACCTTATCATATGATATAACTCCTTTGAAAACCTCGTCATAAGGTGAATATTCATGGATGTATTTCTTCATGTTAAATTGAGCCAAATGATTTTATACCACCCTATGTGTATCATGATTCTTGAATTCAATGTCAACAAATTTAATATTGTCTAAGCCTGAAGCCTCTACCTTAGCATGTCCAAAATTTGATAATCACAATATACCACTCTTTATAGGAAAGGCTAGAAAAACTCTTTTTTGTGCGGCCTTCAGTTCTTTGGTGATGCCTATTGAAACTTTCTGATAGGATACTTCTCTACAAACAAGTCTATCTAGTATAAATCTGGGAAGATCATGTGGATATGCGAAACAAAAGAAAACTATGATGTAAGAAAAACTTTCCTTAATGTACCAATCTACAATAGCACCCAAATTTCCAGTAATTTGTTCTGAAATTATGGGAGGAGGCTGACCATAGATAATTTCATGTATTGGAATGACAACATTGTCACAAATCTCATAAAAATAATCCTTTGCATTTTCCTCCCATAATTTAGAATGATATAAATGTATAGGCTCGATGATAGTTAGAGTCGAGCTCCAATTCATAAGAGGAAATGGGGTTCTGAAACAAATTGCATCCATAATATATGTAGACATATAGAAGGGAGCATGTTCTCCTTTATACTACTAAGTTCTATAATCCGCTATTTGTTTTAGCTGGGTTATCCGACAATTTTTTTCCTCAATCAAAAGTATAACCCTCTGTGACTTCATGAAATATAGGAACCCACTCTATAGTAAAATGTGTAGGATTGTTTTTTCCGAAAAATCTACAAAGCATCATGGTAGTATACAAAATATAGGAATTATAAGAGGCTATAGAGTATATACCATGGCTATCAGTTTTGAATTTATTTTCATTTCCCCACTAGGTTTTCACTATATCATGAACAATTCTGTCATATTTTGTGCATTCATCATCCTCAAACTTCATTATAAATGATGCATTGTAAGTATATTTGGGGTTGGGAGTTAATTTATAAATAACTTGAATGTCCTTGGGTTGGAATGAGCCGACAATGGTCTTCTGATGACTGTAGATGGTTCTGGTTGGGATATCCACATGCTCTAAATCCAATCTTATCATATCAATATATGGAATCAATTTCGACTAAGTTGCAACTTTGTGATGTTCTGAATTAGCAACCTGTGTTAGATTTCTTTCAATTGAATCATCTTCACCTTCGCTTGAATCATCGGAATAGAGGGAGGTTTCCTGCTATAAAATTCCATAAACCTGCTTCCATGATTTAATGACTTCTGTCAGTCGAGCGATAATCTATGAAAGAATGTATAAATTTGGGTTCTACTCCTTTGCAAATGGATCTTGCTTATTTCCTACTTTACGTGGTGCCATGATTTCCAAATATCATTGTTATCCCTCTTGTGAGAAGTAAAAATACGTGAATCCAAAGTACTGAATGCAAAAGTTTTGGATGCTAATGGAAAAATGATATGAAGTTCAAAATGCCTTTATTAAATAAAAATGTTAAACCTAATTATCTTTTCATTTAATCCATTGACAAGTTAATCATGCCAAATCTATCAAATTTATTACCTGACGGACATAATATTTTCCAATATTTTACATTAGTCATGTTGAATACACCTTTAATGATCACAATTAATGAGGATAAGCTATTTCAGTGGCTCAACATTCAAGAGTTTTGAATGAGGAATGATAGATATCTCCTGAAAGTCGAATTCACGAAGCAATTAACCACCCTTTAATTTATTATTTCGTTTTAATCGATCACAACTTATGGTCACTTTAACTTTAAGTGCTTCGGAACTCTAGGACTCTGGAGCTTCTGTACTTCGTGAGTTTTCATTAGTGGTGTATAGAGTTCCCACGAAGGCCAAACTCGTGGAGTGATTACTTACCATTAATTACGCCTACTAAAACATGTTTTACCATTAATCTTTGACACTTTATCATTTCGTTCATTCTGACACTTTGACGCTCCAACTCTTCGATGCTTTGGGACTGCTTGAATTTGTTCTCGATTTGATCTTCCGGAGGAAAATCTCCCAGACTGATGTGGCATTATGATGTCACTGTTCATTACATGTCATTCAAATATGAGTGACACGTGTCACCTTAAATCGTGAGAATTATGTGACCAAGGGTTCCCAAAGTGAGTGCCACATGTCAGCATGAGTAAAGATTTCCAGGTGGTAGATGACGCATCAGTTGATTAATTTTAACATATTTTGTAGGAATTTAGGTCTCTCGGACTCTGTAGCTTCAAATTCATATTGTTTAGAACTTTAAACATCTTGATCTTGAACTCCCGAATCACGAAGTCCCGAAGTGAACTTTGTATTTCTCTATTGTTTAAACATTTTGCAATTCTAGAACTCCGAAGTTGTGAGAGTTGTCAATCTAGATGACTGTCAAATTTTAACGGTTGGTACTTGATCCACCCTGTCAAGATGCAATGAAAACATCTTTTAGTATAATAAATGATATTCCTAACTTTAACATTTTATTTTGAAAAGGACAAAACAAAAAGGAATTTTGAAAAATTGATTTTTATTTGAAAATTTCATTTATGTTCTAACATAGGCTCCATCTAGGGATTGTGGCTCCCTGTGACGCACGAAAGAACAATAGACTGGGTTCCTTTATTAGGTAAATGGAGTCACTATTTATTTCGTTTCTTGATCTAAATTTTTTCTTTCTTTATTGAAATCTAATCTTATATAGAAGTGAAAAACATAACCATATCTAAAAATATTAAAGCATACTTGGTGATTGATTTCAAGTTAGGCTAATAAGTGTTTTGTTTTATTAAAATTGATTCCATAATTTTCCAGGATAATCAAATTAAATTTAACAAAAATATCATATTTTAAGTAACTTTGTTTGCTCTCAAGGTTATAAAGATACAAAGTGTGTTTATTTAAGGAATCCCAATTGGTTTAGGATATACATATTATTGAAAAAGAACTAAATAACAAAGTATATTATATAGATGTGTAAGACAACCTTACAGGCATCATAGATATTTCTTCACTACCAGCAGGCTTGTTCAGTACCCTGGTGAAGTTATCTATGTATCACCAATTGAATTTCCATTTACCACTTCAAAAACAAGATTTCATTTAATTGGGATGAGGGAAATCAATATATGAATTTATTTTCATCATCTCTATTTGGACAAGATGGGGGAAATAAATTTGTGAATTTCCTTTCACCATCTGTCTTTGATTTTATTACTTTGAAGTGGGGGAAATCAATTGTATCTAAGATACAAGGGATGTCATCTATTTCTGAACTGTTGAAAAACAAGGTCTGTCTACAATTTTAAGAATACTCTGAGATTAGTTTTCTTTCAATTCCAATTATACCTTCACCTAAAGGTAAATTAGGAAAAAATATTTATTTTCAGGGATAAACCTTGAGCAAAGTCGTCATATGAAATATAATATTAGGGATAAGTTTACTAGGATTAGCCTACACATACTTTTTCAATTAAAATAAAGAAACATGAAAAATATTTGCCCAACTTGTTTTAAAAATATGGTTTTAAGTTTTTAGTGTAGGATAGGTTTTGTCATTTCTAAAAAGACTAATATGATTGAGAACAAAAGATAATTTTACTCATAGAAAGGACTAGTGGGAGAAAGATGAAAAATATATCAGAAGTTTGAATCATCTCAACTCAACGGAAAATAATTCACACGAGTTTTTGTGTGAGGAAAAGACTCCTTCTTTGCTCTATTCCAGAGTTATATTCTAATTGTTTTTTTTTCCTTATAATTATTTATTTATTTTCATACCGGAGATGATCATATATCCAATAAGAATGATGTTACAGATCCTCTCTTCACTACTTCCCCAATCTTTTCAATAAATGATAAATCTATCTTTTAATTTGTGGGAATTATCCCTCATGTCTATTATAATTAGGATTTTTATTTTTATTAAATTGTAAGAAATAAGAGGAGTTGTTACCTGATTTCCTTTGAAGTTTTAAAGATGAATTGTATTTATTCATCACCTAATTCCAGCGAGTCCGAAAGACAGGAAGGGATGAGTGATGAACATGATGACTGTGAATGTTTAAATTGCGTGATCTTTACTCTTCAGGAAACAGTTTGGGAGCAGTCGAAAATGATTCAAGAGATACAAAATTCAAAATTTCAACTTCACCACCAAATTCAATCTCAAGAAATGCGACATCAAGAGGAAATGGCGACTACAACAAGAGTTGTGAGTCAAAACAAAATTCGTTTAATATCTCATCGTCAGCAATTGAGACTTTTACAAAGGAGAAAACCACAAGTTAGCACTAGAAGTTGTTCTTACATTGATTTAAGAACAAGCCTAATAGCCATCAAAATTTGAAAAATTAAATCAATTTAAATTGGGTGGATCTAAAAGAAAGAATAAGAAAGAGGGAAATGATTTGACTATAGATCAATGATCTACCATTGGGCATGGATTCAAAAACTCTGCATATTGAAGCCAATCAAGCTAAATCATCAGGTTAAGAGCTTATGTGATGATGATTATAAGAAAGGAAGGTGAACAAAAAGAAGAATGTCTACTAAACAAATATCCTCTATGAAAAATAGATGGAAAAATGCTTGAACATAAACAATGATTAACAGGCCAACTACAACATATCCTTTGTTGCTTAGGAATCCATTAATCAAAGGAAACCTTTGATCCTCAAAACCTGCAATATATTCAATAAAGAAGATAAAAAAAGAATTGGAAAACAAATAAGACAAGATGATAAACAACTCTCATGAATCTTTCATGGCAGAAATGTTGATTACAAACAGGCCCTCAGGCTTACAAATAAGCAGCTAAAATGCTCCTCCAACTCTCTCATATCTTGGATCATGAACCCAACTCTTTCCTTATAAAAATCCACTTCATATATAGTGAATGATCTCTCTCTAATATAAGGAGGTAGAAACCGAGGAGATACATAGGATCCTCCTCCATTTAGTAGTCTGTTACAAACGATTCCAACAAAAACATAACAAATTCCTATTTTTTTGGATCTTGTCTATTGTGATAAATTCCTTTTGAAATAGTTCACACTACTTGATATGGTGATAGAAAACATGTCCCTCATGTCCAAGTACCTCCTATGAAACCATTCAAACCCCCTCATATAGGTGGCATCCCTCCTACAACTCGGATTTATCAAATTGTTAGAGTTCACAACGCCTTTGACAACATGCGCTGCGAACTTTCCTATACGTGATGATTTTGAATTTTCTCCCAAACTACGAATTGGGTTGAGTGGATGTTTTTTCAGAAAATCAATGGAATATGGTTCTTCCCCACACAAAATTTCAGACGAACCCAGGTCTAAATTCAAAACTTATGATCAAAGCGACTCTGTTGTGTGCTAATTGCTACAAAGTGTCCCAAATTACCAATTCGTAGTGCCTTTGACAGTAGGTGCTGCAAAATTTCCTATAGGTTCATGTTTCATGCCAAATCAACTCAACCGATGCCAAAAACATGCAATAAGACTTGAAAACCTCTGATAAACCTGCCACAACTTCTGGTATGTCTGAATTTAGGTTGGTTCTTTGTGAACCTGAGCTGGAATTAAAGGGAGGCAACCAATCTTGATCAATATTCTACAGCCACTTCACAACGCCAATATGCAGCGCCAATTTTCAAATTATAGTAGCACACTTCAAGGAAACTATTAGAGTTTGTTCCTTGTCATAATATTTTATAATCATAATGAATGAAAGCGTTGAAGACAATGAAATATCCTGTGACACCTTTCCAAAGTGTAATGATGAGATATTAGTGCCATGAGGTACTTCTTAGTGCGTTGTGAACGTTTTTAGGTGAGTTGGAAGAAAATCGATCTCACCTCTAACTTGGCCTCTAAAAGGTTGGAAAATGACATAATGGAAACTTGTGTACATCTTTGAGACAAGACATATCATGATGATGATGTTTTTTAGACCAAGAGTGTGACCCATGTGGACCCTTATTCTCCTCATGATGATAATTAATACCATGACACTAAGGCTCTAAAACAAGACTAAAAAAAGACTATGCTTATGGAAAAATCAAAGAATTGATTTATGACATGAAATATAACCTAAATCCTAATACTTAAAAGTACTATGACTCAAAACAAGAAAAAACCAAAGTGTTTTGACCCCCACGCATCCTATGTGATAACATCTAGATCCACAAGGGATAGAGACCTCCATGTGAGGCTCCAAGAATATGCAGTTCTAGTGCCTTATCCATTGGGCTAAGAGTCCTTCACCCCCTTCCAAATTTCTACAACTTATTCTGAAACCAAAACATATTGTTGCAAACCAAATGCAAACCGAATGTTTTACTCAAACTAAAAACCAAATACTTGCATGGAAATATTATTTATGCACACTTCTACTCCTACTTCAATCAACTTAATTGCTACTTGATCAAGTATAATCAACTTTCCAATTGAGCCATAAAAACATTTGGCTGATGAAATGTAATCCTTGTTTGTAACTAGGTAAGAATACATGAAGAGAGAATATCATGAACAACAAAAAATCTACAAAAAACATGTACCCACAACTACAAATTGATGAGATGCCAAAAATTGTAGCATTTGGGATCTATGGAAATGGTGAATCCATCCAGGATACTATTCTATCCTGGAACTTATAGAAAACCTCCAACTAATCCAAGAAAGGGAATTGCATCAGTGTTAGATCTTCTGCAATTTTTTTGTCCGAAAAACTGAAAATTGTTGTAGGTTGATATAACTATTGATCACATGTTGTTCAATATTTGTTGCACATTCAAGTACAAGAATGGTGAATGAAGACTTGTTTATCTTCAATAATAGTTGGTGGAGTAATTTCTTTCACCAATTACGCTCATCTAAATGATGTTATGCAAGGAAATCTTAAACTTGTTCTTTATGACTGGATAAATCTGGCATATTCCCTTTGGAACTACACTGCCTCTCCTGAGATCTTTTTGACTCATGATTAAAAATATTAAATCTTTGATCTTCACAAATTAGTGGTTGTTCTTAGTCTTCAACATCACTATCTCCATAGTTATCAAACAAAGGTGGACCATTAAGTGATATAACTTGATAAATCTACTCATAATCTTTTTCAACGATGGGCTTATTGTATGATCCTACAACAAAATTCTGTTGAAAAGACTCTTTCTCTTCTTCATAACCAACAAATGGAGTTTGTTCAACTTCAAGTATGTCATAAACACGTTGATTTAAATAGTGGTTAACATGATCTACTATTTTTTGATCTTGAAAAATATCTTCAACCATTTCATGATCAATTTTTTCTTACACATGATTATCCCTTATTTCAAGATCTAAAGATTCCTTCTTAAAAAATTGTTGATCTTGAACATGCAGTATGAAACATAAATGCAAGGGATTGAAAAATTGTAGACCATGACCATATTTTTTAAGCTCCTCTTTAATAAAAGAGTTTAAAATGTTTTCTTCACAAACTAACTCTTCTTTAATTTTGGTTTCAGCAAGACCTTCATAAAGTTCATCATCATAGGAAAAATATACTATCCTTTGAGCTCGAGATTTAGATTTTTCACAACAATCTTCAAGAAACATTTCATGTGGAAAGTACCTTTACAGTGTTTTTTTAATGCATCATGGAAATATCTCAAGCAACATATGTCAGAAGTAGGAAGAGAAAAGTACCATTCTTGTGCATCACCTTTTAAAGAGTACATGAACATTTTCATCAACACATCCTCGTGATGTATGCCTAGCTGTTACACATTATTTTGGTCACTCTAGTGATGTCTCTATAGTTATGTGTTTAGGCTCTCATAAAGACCTTCTGCCTAAGAAAAGTGACTGTTGTCTTCTTCTACAAAACATATTTTTAGGTTGACTTCACAGGCTGCATATATTGTAGAGTGCGAAAACCCCGATTCTCGCAGGCTACTCTATACTTGGATTGCGAGGTGTTTGCAGTTTACTCTATAAGTAGGGTGCGAACCTGCTTCAAAGCTTAAAAGGGAGAAGAGGTTACAAAGGTTCTAGAAGAGGATCTTCTAGAAAATGAGTTGGCATTCGCATGGTTGGCATCCTATTGACTTCTCAGATTTAGTGGGATCATCCTCATCCCTTTAACCATCTATCCTTCTCTTATATAATGAAAGGTTTCTCAAGGAAGAGGTTAAGCAAGATTGAATAGAGAATTGATGAAAGAATAGGTTCAGAATTGTGTGAGGAATCCTATTTGAATTTATGCTTCAAGCCTCCATTTCTCCATCAAGCCATAGTGGATCTTTGAATTTATGCTTCAAGCCTCCATTTCTCCATCAAGCCATAGTGGATCTTCTTCATGTGTTGCAGGAGAAAGTGTGTGTTTTGGAACGAAGGACCACTAAAAGGAAGCTTGCAACATCAAGGCAACTAGGTTGTATTCTACTTTGATTTAATATAATACAATGGCATATCCCTTTCCCATAAAATCACAATTATTTTATTACATGACTTGATCACATGTTTAGGTCTTCATTGAATGTATTATTATTGCTTTCACCTTGGTCGATTTATGTCATTGTAGATATGATATCACAAGGCTACCAAAGCCAAGCAGTGGACAACAAAGATATAATGAAGCAATATCTAAAGGTATGCCACTTATTCCTTCAAATAGTGACAAATTCAATGATTGTAACTTAGGGAAAAGCATCATGTCCTTTCCTATTTTGTTCTAGAGAAGGGATCTAGAGAGATATGTTAGTGTCTGGATATACCGATTTATCCTATAACAAAATTGCGACTCCACCGGGAAATGACTCATTTTTGTGGTTTTGTTGGCCATTTTCTCTTAGCCTACTCTTTTTAATTTCCAACCAGTCTATGAGTCTGTTGGAGATCCATATAGACTCTCTTGACCTAGAAGTTCACTCAAAATTTTAGTCCCTTTTCCAAATTCCTGATTACAAGCAAAATGGTGTCGCGATCAAGAATTTCCTATAGCCAAGAATCATTAATTTCCGCGACTCCCCATCAAGCTCACCAAGCACCTTCTCAAGACTCGGGCAAAGTGTCTAAACTACGAGAATTGTTAATTTTTGCATTGTACTCCACTACTAGGCTACAAACCCATTTGTAAAATTTTTTGGATCAGGTCTTCTTGTTTTTTTTGATGCCCAGATTTGTTAGTTTCCATGGGAAGAACTTCTTTTTCCAGCGATTGACTGTTTCTTGACTTCAAATATTGAGCTTGATTGGTTTTCTGAGATCTAAAACTCTTTCTTAATCATTTTTTATCAAGTTTTATTCTAACCTTTATCAAGGATATAATCTCCGATTGTAGATCTGGGTGCTTGATTGATCAAAAGTCTCTTGATTGGATTTACAAAAGTTGGGGATTATTATTTCTTTAGATTGTTTGTTGCTTGGAAAGTTCTTTGTTCATGTGCATTTGAAGAGACCTTTCTTGTCAATTTTTTATTTTTATCTCCATTGAAAGACTCGACGGTGTTTGTTGAGCATTTTATTTTCATTGGTTTCTTACCCTTTTCTTAGTTCCATCCCTATTTGTTGGTTTCCAAAAATAAAAATTAAAGTCTTTTTCTTTTAAGAAATCATTTATTCAGAAAACATTAGCATTAAAATATTGAAAGAGAATGAATAGTGAATTTACATTTTCAATGATTTGTTGATACTTAGAACACATCACCAAAAGACCCCATCCTCCCTTGAAATTCGGCCTTCTTTCTTCTTATTTCCTCTTAAATTCAATCAGATCAAATGAATGATAATGATGTTTATCTATACTATCATTTATGCCACTTCCTTTTAACATTAGGCCGACTTGGCACTTTCTATTTTTGTAATTCTTTTCTTTAATTATCTTCAAGGCTCATATGTACTTCCTCTTCAATTCACTTTGTCATCTTCAAAAATTCATTTCTCCTCAACCATGATCCACGTGACGCGCCACATGCCACTAGAAACAACATGATGTATACTATCCATGCATGGGTGTTGTATCCGGATGTGGGATTTTCCTTCATGTCCAAATACCTTCATCAATCTTGTGGTCCAAAACCCATGACTAGGGTTGACATCAATGAGAACAACCAATCTTCCAACAATCTCCCCTTTGTCATTGATGGAAACACTCATGCTCCCCTATCATGATCCCATTTTCTTCCCCTTTGACATCAATGGCAAAGGGTATATTTCTCCGAGTTTAATGGAAAAGGTAACCTTCTATTTTGGGGCTACTCCCCCTAAACATAAGGACACCAATAATACTATCCTTATTTTGGTCTTTGTATTCCTTTTTCTTTCTTGGAACTCTTTTGTGTGGGGCTTCCCTATCTTCTCTCTTCTTCATGTCTAGGGATATATGTTGCTTCGGTCTTCCCATTGCGCTTTCAACTAATCTTCCTGAGTTATTTTATATAATTTTACATTTTCAAGAGTCAAACGTAAGAGTGTATCCTCGGTCACATGTTTGTCGACACTCTGAGGAGATTATGCTTCAAATATTCAACCAATAGACGTTCTCTTACATTTTCACTTCCAAGCTTTTACAATTCCTCTTTTCCAAGTATTTTGAGAGATCAGTCATCTCCAAATGAAACATTTCCACTCTTTTTCTTCAAGATGAAAAATTTGATTTGATCTCCAGTCATATGAGATGAGCACCTACTGTCTATGAACCATTCATATCTTCTTTGCATTCTTTAGTGACAAATGCTATTCTCGACAATTTTTCATTGTGTGGAATTTCCTTTTCCATGTTGTAGTTGGTATGCGTACATTTTGAAATATGATTATCTTCCTTCATCTTCCTGCAATCTCGTGCTTTGTGACCCCAAGATTATTAGACTTGTAACATACAATATTTTGATCCATTAATGGGTCAAACGGATTATAATTTCTGTTGAAAGTTCTACCAACATTTTCATATCTACTATTTTCACCATTCATGTAGCTTCTTGGCATAGTTATTCCTTTATTGATTCTACAATTGATTGCCTTGTGTCCTAAAAAATTTTCACAAGTATAACAATGTCCAAGACAAAAAAATTTGATAATTCAAGCGTAAGTGATCTTCTTTGTGGTGTGGTCCATCTAGGTTCACGACCTATTCTTCTATAGTTTCCTCATACCACTTGATTTCATACCTGATGGGAGGGATCTTCTTGATGTCTCATTCCTTATGAATTCTAGTTTCTATCTTGTTCAATTTGTTCTCCGAGTGTTGGTTTCATCATTTTCAACGCCCTTTCTCTTTCTTTTTGTTGTCTTCAAAATGTCATTGTATCCTAGTCCAGTATTTTCATTTGGAGATCTTTGACTACTAAGGATCTCATCTAATTTTTTCGCTTTTTTCAAACTTCTTCAACTTTTTGTTGTCACTAGTAGCTCCCCTTTGTGTGATCCAATTATTCTTTCACTTCTCATAATCTTCTCACTGTTCCTTCAAGCTATTAATGGTCTTTTCAAGCTTGTAATTCTTTCACAACCACTCAATTCTCCTTTTAGTATTATGTTTGTGTTTCTAAGCTTGCTATTTTCAGCTTCAACATGCTTCAACTTTTCAAGATTATCATCTTCTTGTTCACTCTCTAAGTTGTCTTTGTATCCCCAAAAAGTATCAAGGTTGGTTTCTTCATCTTTATCTTCTTTCACAACGATTTCTTCTTTCTTTAGAATTCTTACATCATCCTGCTTCAAGTTATGAAGAGGACTTCTCCCTCCATCATTATCTTCTTCATCACTCTCATTTGAGGAGATGTCATCATCCTTGGAGTAGAAGATCTTTTTATTGTTGAGACTTCTCTTTTATAGTAATAGTTTTCTTTAAACAACAGCCCTATTCTACCACAATTAAAGAATTTGAGAGGAGACTTCACTTTGTATCTTCCACTTCCTTTCCGAAACCTTCTTACGAAATTTTATTTTTTCATAAAGGTCATTATCCTTGTATTTTGTCTTTTTATGGCTTTAAAGGTCGCTTCATTGTTTGTCTGGTCACTGCACTGCTCTTCTCATTTCATATGCCATATAATGAGTCCCATGTATCTTCACTCATTGTCATTATGTCGTCCCTGCTTCACCAGAGACCTTAGCATCATACTCAAGAGAAGTGATCTCAACACTTTTTGTGTACAACCAATCCATCTCACTCCATCTTTCACCTAATCCCTTCCTATAGCATTAACAACTTCATCACCACTCAAGTAAATAGGTCGTAATATCTTCCTTTTCATATTCATCTTCAAATTTTCAAATTCTACCCTATGTCATTGAAGCTTGACCTACTTAACTTTTTGGATCACCTTCAGAGATATTCTGAGTTTGTCCCATACCCTTTAGCAGTCAAGATCCCATCACTTTATTAGCAGCAATGGTTGGTGCCAATGCTACTGTAGAATAACATGTCTGGCTTTGGAATTACAACTCATGTTTCCTTCATTTGGACGATTGGAGCATTATTTGGGGATTACATAGCCATTTATAAATGAAAATTCAAATGCTCACTCCCAAAGCCAAGTAGGTTATTTTTCACTCTATCACTCCAAGATGCATAATTTCTTCCATCAAATTTTTGAAACCCATTTGAAATGTTCTCATGGTCATCCATATTTACTCAGGCTTTTCGTTCCAAAGTTGGTTAAATTTGTTTTAGCGAAACCTACATACTTCAATATGCCGATATTTCTTAGAACACATCACCAAAAAAGACTTCATCCCTTTGAATCGCCTCTTTTTCTTCTATTTCCTCCGAATTGACTGAATGTCGAATGTATAATGATTTCTATTTATACCATTTATGTCACTTCCTTTAACATTAGGCCGACCTCGACACTTTCTTATTTTGTAATTCTTTTCTTTAATTATCTTCAGGGCCTACATGTACTTCCTTCTTCAATTCACTTTGTCATATTATAAAATTCATTTCTCCTCAACCATGAGGATCCACTTGACGTGCCACATACCACCGAAAACAACATTATGTATACTATCCATCCATGGGTGTTGTATCTGCATGTGCATTTTCCGTCATGTCGAAATACCTTCATCAATATTGCGGTCCAAAACCCATGACTAGGGTTGACATCAATGACAACAACCAGTCTTCCAACATGATTGTTTGGTACTACATTTAAAAAGAGAATTGTACATCGTAGTTTGCATTGTTCCAGAAAACTCCTTTTTCCTTTCTGTAGATAGAATTCATCGAACAAAATTTTGTATCATTCATTTCTATTTACGCATTGTTGGGTCAAAGTCTTACACAACATTGGTTTCATTTCCGTCTCCCTCTTAGGTAACAACAACCTTTAATAATATTGCACAACTTTAAAATTCAACTAGTAACATTTTCTAGGGATCTTTTGCACCAACATTAGTTAGGCTAGATCTTTGGAATAGGCAGTGAGACACACTATCCAAAGTGCAAAACACACAATAGTATCTTGTGATAGGGAGTGTCAAATTCCATTTGTAACATTTTGTCCTGGGAAGCCCTTCTCACACAAGGTTCGAACTTGAGGTCGCATTGAGATTGACAAAGTTACTCACCCTGCTTTTTTGATCTCGGTGTAGAGATTACATGTATTACGTGGGTCACTTGAAGGTATACCCACAATGATGAGTGGAAGCCTCTCAAGTTGATTTCGGGCTAGTTACCCTACCCTTGCGTGTGGATCGGACTATCGACTGTTTCCCTAGGCATCATTGTTGTTTGTGGTAACTTTAGTAGCCTATCTTCTTAGAGTCTTACATGAGGTGATTGTGGGGGGGTAAGTCTTCATAGTACCTGGAATCGACGGTGTCCAGATTCATGCGGGCTCCTTGGAGGGTATACCCACGATTATGTGTGGGAGCTTGCACCATGGTGTAAGTCCATTAAGAAGGTCATCAACGTAAAGTTTCCACCCTAGCCTAGCCCCTTCTTGTCTCGACGTCGCGACGTTGGATTTCATCACCAACTAGTGACTTCAGAATAGGAAGGTCTTGTCTACTTGGTTTTGATTCCTAGATTTTACTAGCGCGTGTTGCTTATTTCCATAAGTTGGCCATTGAGTTTCTGGTGTAAGGTTTTAGCTTGATCACCATTAACCCTCCACGTCGCTCATGTAGAATGCAAGGACTACCCCGAGAATATCTGGAAGGTTCTCAACCCTTGCCTACCAACTCACCGGAGGGCTCTCCTCAATAGAGTGAAGTGCAAGACATTTCCACTCCACGAGTGGAAATAACTAACTCTTTAGAACAATTCTGAATTACATATTCTCAAGAGGGCTTGTGTCTTCCTCCCGACTCTGTGAGACGTATTGTTTGAGTGAATTCATCCGACGAAATTGTTGTTGAGTCTTTTGGATTACCAACCGGACCTTTTACAGGCCTTGAAGGTCAGGATCCTTTTTGGACTACTGGAATTTTTAGATGGTATCTCTTTGGCTCAAGAGTAGGCGTTGATATCACTGTAACACCTGAGCCACCCAAAACATCTGATCTAGACGCGATACCTTTTACTACTGCCTATTATTTCCATGGTTCAGACACTCAGCCAACTAACCATATCTTTACTATCCCCCTTCAAACGACCCATTATACAATGGTCCCAAATACTATGACTATTCACACCGGGAATACAATGGCTAGCCAAGCCCCCATTGGCACACAACTTTCTCCCAGACTCACCACAACACTTCCCCCTAGATTTCATGCGTTGAATTCTTCTATTCCTATTCCTACACAAATCCCATCCGGGACTACTGGCATTTCCACTCCTTCTGGGCATCATCTTGTTCCTGGTTTTATTCCGACACTTTCTTGGCCCCCTTCCATAGGGTCTCTTCCATCCCCTATCAGAGGAACTGACCCTAGTGGCACCACCTAGTATTTCACACCTAATTACCAGATTCTTGTTGGCAGACAATTTCACCCTAGAGGACAAACGCAATCCCCTTTTGGAGCTCAAATTCCAATTGGGACATAGCCCCTGATTAGAGGGAAACCCTGACCTACCCCACCCTATGGAAAAAACATACCTGCAGCCTTGACCCAGTATTGGAACTATCTTATCCAAAATAATCCTCAATCGACTGGGGGGCAACAACCTCAAGCTAGCTCTTTCATACCCCCTAATATAAGCCAACCATATCCAGGTCCGTCTAATCCCATTTGGGGCTCGACCGCTCGACCCAACATCCCTGTTCAAGGTAACAACCCTGACCAATACAACCCTATAAATTACATGCCTCCACACCAACAACCGAATCTTCCTGGATCTTCGCATTATATGAAAACTGCTTACGATCCTACTGGTATACCTATGGGACTTCCTCCCCAAAGTCACCAGTACCCCCACATGAATAGACAATTACCCTTCTTAGCCACCCTGAACCTCCCTGATCTGTCTAGAATTTTAAATGATCCTATCAGTCACTCTCCTCAATGTCCCGTAATACCAGCCAAACTACCATCCAAAATTCCTAAGTTCGATGGTAAACCAAGAGAGGAACCGAATAATCATGTAATGAATTTCCACCTTTGGTGTTCATCCAACTCTTTGATGGATGACTCTATTCGATTACATCTCTTTCAACGAACTCTCACGGGGTCCACCGCGAAGTGGTATATAGAATTACCACGAGGCTTCTTCGCTAACTTTAACACCCTCGCCATGGCTTTCCTCACCCACTACCAGTTCCCAATCCGTTATGAAATGGGAACCAAAATTTTGAGTTCTTTCAAACAAACCTAAGCCACTCATATATCTAATCACATTCATGAGTGGCGATGGAGATGATGTCTCATCAAGCTCGAGCTTCCCGATTAGTTACTGGCATAGTGGTTCAAAAAATCATTCGTGAATGAAATCGCTCGTGACATCTCCATGGGTGGAGTTGTCACAGAAGAACAGGCGATTAGTCATGCTCAATACCTTGACCTTGTTTACTCACAAATGGGTACTCTTTACGATTTAATCCCTGACACACCTCGTCCTTCTACTACCGCTACTTCAACTACTCCTGCTACTTCTATGCAACTGATGGTGTGATTGGCACTTTCCATGCTCAACCCCACTCCACACAAGCCTCTACCACGAACCCCAAGTCCGTTTCTTCTAATGTTCAACATGCTCCATCTCCTACTCCTCCCACTAGCAAGACTTCTAAGGTGAACTTTGTTCAATATACCCCTGTCGAAAAGAATAAATCCAAAAAAGGGAAGGGTAAGAATAAGGAGGATAAAAATAATCTACAATCTGAGAAGACCAAAACACAACCTGTTAATGATAAGGATAAGAGAAAACCCCGATACCCTTTTCTTATCTGTGGTGATGATCACTACACTAAGGATTGTCCAACACGAGCCAAGGTTACTAAGTTCCTTCAAGGGATCCCGAAACCGCCTACCCCAGGTGTGTTTTGACAAACCTTCCCTTCTCAACAATAGGCCCAATTGGTCATTCATGACCAACCTTCCCCCTCCACTACATCCTATGTATTAATGTGTACAGGTGATTCAAAGAAGAATGATGCCACACTTACCACTCGAGCCAAAGATTATTCTTACTCTAAAGAGAAGGTTGATGAAATACCTCCTTCGTTGGTCCAACCATCTCCTTTGACTCCACCTACCAATGGTCCTCTTCATATTGAATGACCGAGCCTAGATATAGTTCTTCTCCCTCCCCCAAAGGGTATTGTTCAAAATTTTGTTTTCAATCCTCATGCGTGTGTTGCCCAGAACTATAGTATTGTAGAATATCTGGCCCAAGCACCATCCACGATGTCAGCCCTTGAAATCCTTCAGAGTTGTCCCACACAATGGAAGGAAATATTGAAAGCTATTGGTGGAATCGACCATACAGATACAAATTTAATAATTTTTTACTTGGAAGATCACATTCCAAGGTTACCCCCTGAACTCGCATTTCAAATACAAGTTAGTCTCCAACAAGAACATTTGTAGAACAATTATTGATGAGGGTGCCTCGACATGTTTCATGTCTATTTCATGCTGGAAAGCCATCAAATCTCCTCCCCATTGCGCCTCTTTTGTCACCTGAATGAGAAAAATAGAGGTTCTTACAAGCTTAGTTGGGTTAGCTAAGCAATACAACAGTGAAGGAAAGGGTTAGAAAAATAAACACAAAAGACTAAGCTAAGAATTAAACTAGGAAAGGAATGAACAACTAAAATATCGAGCATAAAGACATAAGAACAAGAAACAAACAAGACTCATGTCACCAATGGAAAGGATTGTATTAGTGAAAAGAAAACACTGAGAAGAAAGGGCACTTTGGGTCCCTTCTTCCTCCAAGGGAGGGCTCTTGAACCCCCAAGATTAAGCTCTTCTTACAACTTGAAAACTTGAAAGAAATGGTGAAAGAATTCCAAGCTAACCCACTCAAAAGGTGATGTGGATTGTCCAAATGGAATGGTGCTAGTATGCTCTTGATGAGAAAAGAGGATTCCCCAAGAGAATAGCAACAACATAACCTTGCAAATGAATTCCTTGAAAATGTAGTGCACCCATGGCCTTGTTTTATAGCACCACTTTGAGGTATTGTGCAACCAACTTTTAGTGTGAAAATGAGCTGTTTAGGGCACCTTTAGGTATTTGACTAGCCACCCAGCCGGAACTAGCCAATATTTGGATGTCAAATCGACTTGGAAGTTGAACCAGAAGTGGGTGGGAGGCCAACCAACCTCATAAATGTGTTGTTCTTAGGTGTGCCCGAATTTTAGCATCCACAGTTACACATCGTGCGCATGTGCATTTTTCCTGCGTTTCTGAATGGGGCATGTGCGCACATGCCCTGTGTAGTCATAGCACATCTTGATTTTATAACTGGTTGTATAGTTTTGGACCTTTTGGAAATGATTTTTTGGTAATTTTGGTCCATGGGTGGACTCATAGCTGTTTGAAGATGTTGGATTCCTGTAATCATTTGCAGACGAAATTTTAGTGATAACAAATGCCCCCTGATGGATGAGGTTAAGAGCATACGGATAGCCGAAATTCATCAATGTTTCTTCTATTGAGAGTACCGTTGTAAGAAAGAGTGATAGTGAGAGTATCAAGAGTGACCTGTTGGAAAGAGAAGGGAACTTGTAGGACCCAACCTTTCGCAAGGTGTGTAAAATAAATTGTGTAAAAACGAGGCGGGCATGCCCCATGCTCGTGTCATGTAACTCAAAAAAAGGGTGTTGTACAATAATTGAAACTGTGTGTTGGTGTAGACAACTGCAGCACCCTCGGGGGCGGTTTTGATAAAGTTAGAGGACAATTCTAATGAGGAACATACTCTGAACAGTAGGCAATGATGCCTGTAAGAAGAATCACGGATTCTGTGGGCATTGATAGCCCAACAAAGTTCAGAGGTCTTCGACAAATATAAAAAACAACTATAATAGTCGCAAAGTAAGACCCACTGTAACATGAGAAAGTGTTGAAGTCGAGTGTTATGGGGGTCAACGAAAACAGAGAGAAATAATGGTTGTCCCTGTGTCATCTGACTCCTCATTGTAAAGGTAATGAGAGTCAAGATACTGTCGCCCTTCTAGAAACTGTGCTGATGTCGACAAAAAGGGAGACACGACTCCAAGAAGCAAAGGGATTCATGAAATCCACTAGGTGAGGTCAGGAATTGAGGAGGTACATGGACAAAGTCAAGATGCGTGGAGATTGAAGATTGCCCTTGGTTGGGGATATATGCGAAGTATAAGTGGCCGCAACTGTTCAACGAGGTTGAGTGTCAGGGGGACAACAAGACGTGGGATAAGTTGTGCCAGAGGAGGGACAAAGTGAACAAACTCTGAGAACCAAGGTAGGTGGCCTGTGGGAAACTTGGGGTTTATGGACGATGTCAATAGGAGTAGGTGATAAGGAATGCCCCATACAAGGGTGACATGGGTTGCATTTTCCAAGAAGGTTGCCAAAGGTGACGAAAAAAAGATATGTAAATGCCGGAAACAACAACTTATTTACAAAAAGAATTAAAAAATCAGTGGGGATAATAATGCAGATACAGAAACGGGTGCCCCAGTGTAAGATGGCTTGGCCTGAGGATGACGCAAATTGGTGTAAAAAACAAGTGGAGGGTTGGGGCCCCATAGGTGGGTTTCTATAGTAGGGAAATGTATGGAGGGAAATATGAAGATGGGAAAACTGGAGGTGGATGAAATGGATGGTAAATGATGTTGCGAGAGTGCAGTCAAAATAATCCGTGAGGAAGTGCCCTGGGAGTCCATTGGGTAGGCTTAGAAAATTGAGGAGAAGGAATATGTGGCTGATTCGCGACATGATGTAAGACTATTAGGACTCCCATCCCTAAAGGTTGAAAAAAAACATGAGTGTCAAAGTGCCAAAGGGGGCTATGAATGGGACAACTCATGTGTAGGAGAGTGCTACCAGGTGACAGTACCCAAAATGCAATGGAGGTGATAGTACTGCAGAGATGGATATAGGGACCCTAAAGGCAAATTTCAAAGGGTGTGACTGGAGATGCAATTGAGATTCAGAGGGAATGATTACATGCCAGTGTTGATTATATACCTGAAGGTGTCGCGCTGGTGTGTGATGACCAAGTACCTACACACATGACAACCAAATACCCGACGTGAACAATATCTGAAGACAATTGAACATATAATCATTTATTTGATAACTTTGAACATGAGCATGCGTACCTGGATGGGGTATGGAAAAAAGGCTCCCTGGTGGCTAAGGATGGAAACTGTCCTAGGGACTGTCTTGATGTAGAGGGTGGGGCATTGATCCCGTGGTTGAAGACAGATCGAAAAACGGACGTCCGAAGCTCCCGGAATGGAGTCTGGAAGTTTGGCAAAAAGGACTATATATAGTTGTAGGGCCCACATTGCCACCTCATTTGTACCTTCTGTCAGATTGATTTGATGAGAGATATTCAGAGGAGATTTGGAGATTCCGGGAGAACGAGGCAGCCGATTCAGGACGAGTGAGCTTCAGGTTAGTTGTCTTATCGTCCTGCATAGAATTAGGGTTTCTATTTTTGGGCAGGGCCTGTACAAAGGGTCGTACCAAAGGTTTTGTGGGTGTGGACTCCCCAGTGTGCGAGCGATCGGGAAATATACGCGCATGGGTGTGTGCCTATTTTGAAGATATCCGCGTGTGAGAACACAATAATGGGGGAAACAGGTGCGCATGGTATGCACGCCTGTAAGCTAAATAATTGTGCATGAGTGTGCAACTGTGTAGTGAACAGGGATGCCTGTATATGTGACAAGGGCACATGAGGGTTCCTTTGTATGGCCGACAAGCACGCATATGTGCACACCTATGGGATGAACAAGCGTGCATATGTGCATGCCTATGGGATGAACAGGCGCGCATGTGTGCATGCCTATGGGGTTAAACAACAACGCCTTGGGGGCAAAGCTGATGGGTGCAAAACTTTTTTTTTTGGAGATGTTAATGTGTTTATGTTTGAGATGGCTGATTGAGAACTGGATTATGTAGTTGCAAGTGATCATTTGGACGATGTCAGTTCACTGGAGAGAGAGGGATTGGTCACATCTTAGGGAAGTTGTGGCCATTGAGGAGCCAACGGTTCGTGACACTTTGGCAGCTCGTGGGCTGCTGAAGTTCTTTGAGTGCCCCTTGATACAGGCCCAGGAGTACCTCCTGCATTTCTTGATATGGATGTGGAGTCCGGATCTACATTGTTTTATGGTGTGGGGTGAGCAACTGGCCTTCACTACGGTGGAGGATGTATATTTTATGACTGGGCTCCCTTTTTGGGGAACACCCTTACCGGCTAAGCCCGTATTACCTGGGAATGGGCAGTTGGCTACATTAGGCCAGAGGTATTGTATGAGGGATGAGTTTATGTCGAGCTCCATGGTGAGTATCGAGGCTATGGATGCCCTATTTCATCGCTGTGTAGCAGCGATGGTTGTGAGGGTATATGGGTCCCTCGGGACTCAGCGGATCAGTGGTGATCAGCTGAGGATTATGGGGAGGGCGCTGCGAGGAGAGCATTTTTCCTGGGGCTTGATGCTTCATGCCAAGATGGTAGGGTAGCTCAACAGGTGTCAAGTTGCGGACTCAGGGGAGTTCGCTTTTGGGTCCATCTTGGTTGCATGGTTTTTGGAGAGGGTGTCGATGTTGCACCCTAGAGTGTTATTGGGCGCACTTGGTGCGCGAGAGCCGTGACTGATGCAGTGGTCTAGGATTTTGATTCACCACAGTGGTGGGGAGGGTGGCCATTATTTCACATTCGAGGTGGCACAGGTGTGGCAGAATATGCCGCAGATCATACTGCAGTATCCGTATTGTGGGGTGGACCTTCAAGGTGATCTGGATATGGTGTTACCTCCAAGAGAGGTGTTCAACAACCGAGGTATGATGTGATTTTTGATGTTTTGATATTTAGATAGTATAGCATGTGTATTATGTATAGATGGATGCTGATGCTATCCTTTGTTTGTTTGTATGTGCAGATGTGGGACCTCGTGGGCGTGAGGTTGATTTGGTTAGGGTGCCATCTCGTCAGGGGCCGGTGAGGCCTCCGCGGGGAGAGTCGTGGGTAGGAGAGAGACGATGACATGAGGATGTTGAGGCGAGACCATCTGGTGATGAGAGAGCGGCTAGGAGACATCATTTCGACGACCCTGGTGCAGGGCCATCACATGCTCCTCCATCCGAGGCCGGGAGAGATTTTGAGGATATTCGTCGCCACTTAGAGGCAGTGCTACAAGTGGTGCCTGAGGGCATGTGGTCACGTATCCAGGATGAGGGCATCCTAGAGCAGTGTGTAGGGGTTCAATTGATGTGGTGGATCATGGTTCAATGAGAAACAATAGCAGGTGTTGTGATGACTGGGCGGTTACCTCCAGGTCTGGAGGGACCGATAGTGGTCGGGGCACCACCTCCTGAGGGAGGGCCAGGTGGTGGTGCTCTAGAGGCACCATGAGTGTCTCTGTGTGTATTTTTGTATATTATATAGGCCGATGAGCCCATTTGGTGTGGTGACACCAGTTTTGTACCGAGGTGGTTCACTGACCTACTGATTTTGTACAAGATGTACTCTATTT
>SNQJ01S0143002.1:24553-37339 GCA_010110895.2 Picea sitchensis
TTTGAGAGGAAGGACGTTATGTCTTTTAAGACACGAGCATTTGTTTTCTTTGTTCCCCCGCATGGACAAAATCCACCTATCCACATATATGCTTCTTTATCAAAACACTTTATGTATGATGCACTTCTAATTACATTTGATTTGGATATATATCATGTAAAGTTCAAAAATTGCAACAAAGGCTCTTGCTAATTTATTTCTTTCATCACCATTCACACACATTCACTCAGCTAGTCGGACATCATAGGGGACCCAAAGAACTCCCGTCATTCTAGACGCTTTCTAAATATCCCTCCTATTCTAGGGGGAGTTCCTAGTCTCGCCAACTCACCAGCCCCACCTTCTCATACCCCTATGAGTGCCACTGTCTTGGGATATGCTTTGCTTGGTTCCACCTTAATTGGGTCCAATTCCCAAGGTCCACCATCCACTCACTCTCATTTACACGGAAGTAGGGGGCCAACTTCCTCTCAAGGGGGAAGTACAAAACAACCTATTCCCCCCCAAGGGTCAGGTTCACAAAACACTCACACCATGGCTAGAACTAATCCTCCACCACCACTCCAGATGCCATACTTGGCCTCTCTCAACATACCAGACCTAAGAAAACTCACAAATGATCCTATATTGCATGACCCCACATGGCCTGTAATGACTACCAAACTACCTTAATATATCTCCAAGTTTGAAGGAAAGGTAGGAGATGAGCCTTCCAACCATGTCATGACTTTCCACTTATGGTGCTCTTCCAACAACATCATGTATGATTCCATCCGACTAACATTATTTCAATGCACACTCACTGGCCCATCAGCTAAGTGGTATGTGGACGAAAAAATCAGGGTCCCATGCGACTTTCGAATCCCTAGCCAAAGCATTTTTGACCTTCTTCCAATTACCAATCCGTCATGAAAATGGTCTTGAACTACTCTCTGATTTTAAACAAACCTCAACCACACATATCGCTGATCACATTCATGAGTGGCATCGACGGTGTAGTTTGTGCAAAGTAGAAACCACCAAACAACAATGTCTCGATTGGTTTCTCAGATCACTTGTCTCTCTCCTCGCTAAAGATGTGGCTTCCACCTTCCTTCAATCAGAAGAAGAAGCCATCAATAAGGCTCAACAATACAACCTCATCTATTCACAATTAGGGTACTTGTACACAGTACTTCCTGATCTCCCAAAACCCATGCCATTTGGCCAAGATAAACCCGGGATGTCTCACTCAACAGACAGACTGATTGGTAACACCACACACCACAATCCACAACCCTAACAACCACCAATGTATGGCACACCTAAATATCCGTCGGCATATGGAGGAAACCCTTATTATCCTCC
Source organism: Picea sitchensis (assembly GCA_010110895.2). Taxonomy (NCBI): domain Eukaryota; kingdom Viridiplantae; phylum Streptophyta; class Pinopsida; order Pinales; family Pinaceae; genus Picea; species Picea sitchensis. The sequence goes on from SNQJ01S0143002.1 coordinate 25,901, forward strand.
ACCCCCTTATCAACAACCATACCCTGTTTCCCTTCCTCCACCCATCAGTGGGCCACCACCGACACCCACAATACGCCCACTGATCCAAACAAGTTCTGGTACTCCCTCTACCTTAGCTTATACCCTAAGTACTAGTGAAAGCACCACACCTTCCTATGTACCTTAGGGATCATTACCACAACATAATCCATACTTTCCATTTCCTGGCCCTCTGTAGCCCATGGCTCCACCACAAGGACACCCTCACACTGGGGTGAATTTTGTTCAACCCTCTACCATTTAGCAATTACAAAATTTTGAACAGCTGAATACGGAAAATCCAACCCATCAGTCGAATAATGCCAAAAATAAAGCAAATAATCAGAACAATAACAACCCAGGTCAAAGCATAAATCACCCCCAACAGAACCAACCTATTGGGGGCAACCATAATCAAGGGACTCAAAACCCCCAGGGGGTAAACAACAACAGACACCAAGGGAAAAATAACAATAACCTTTGAACCAACTTCCCCTGTACCCTTTGCGGTGTGTTCGGTCATTATACTCATCATTTCCCCCAAATCATTGATTTTAAATGGATGACAGACTCAGTGAATGGACCACATCCTCTAGCACCTCCTGTCCCTCAGCAGGCCCCATAACAATACATGCAACAACCACCCTCAGCGATGTTGCAGAACCCCATTCCACACCAAGGAGTAATGAACACCCAACAGGACATGCAACCTACACCACCACAGTTGGGACAATATCTCAATCCAAGTAATCCCGTAGATCATATTATCCTCCTCACTAGTGAGGAAGAAGTCCTTCTACAAACACGTAGTCGTCAATACCGTGCACCCTCTGAGTCTCTTCCCATTTCCCCAGAAAAAATCCCACCACCAATGGTATCCCCATTGGTGATCCCTCGCCCTAACATGAAAACACCTCTCTGCATCCCTCACATCCCATTGCGTAGGAATGTCCACAACACTCAAGCTAGGGCAGCTCATAACTACAGTTTGGTCGATGACTTGTCACAATCCTCGGATGCCATGTTAGTCTTAGAAGTACTTCAAACTTGTCCCACTCAACGGAAGTCATTACTTTCTACCTTGGGGGCAGTTGACCCTGCGAATACTCAACTCATCACATTTGATCTTGACAACAGAGAACCTCGCCTCCCCGCTCTCATCGCTTTTCAAATCCCCGTTAAAATTCAGAACATTACAATTCATCGGTGCATCATTGATGAAGGTGTGTCCACATGCATAATGTCCAAGTCTGTATTGTAGAAACTTGGTTCCCCCGAACTTATACCATCTGCCATTACCTTAAGATCTTATGATGGATGACCATCTTCTCCCGAAGGGCTCTTCCAAAATGTCCCTGTAGAACTCGGGGCCAAGACCATTCTCATTGGCATTGAAGTTATCAATGCCCCACTCAATTACAATATCTTCTTCAATTGTAGCTACATGTACGCTATGAAGACATTTGCCTCTTCCATCTTTCGAACCATGATGTTCCCCCATAACGGGAAAATCATTACTATTGATCAAGTTTCACATTATGAGCCTAACCCTTCTGCCAACATCGATAACATTCTCCCTTTCGTCCATACTAATAATGAGAAGTACCCACTCATCGAATTGGGGCCCAAAATTTTCAAAGACCCATCCTTGTTAGGAACTTACCACAGTGCACCACCGCTCATTCATCCTTCCAATCAGGTATGTGTCGTCTCATCCAAAGGAACTGACATTGAGGATAGCCTTCCTCCTAGTGAGGCTTCTCTTATATCTGACGTCCCACTAGTCACAGAGCTCCTCCCTCAAGAATCTCCTGTGAACTCGTCGACTCCACTAGTTCACGATTTCACCTCACCCCAAGGCCATATCCCAGTTTGGGAGACAGTTTCCCAAGTTATTACTCAAATCCCTTTATTTTAGCCCCCACTAGGTGTACAGGCTTTCCAGGTCGCTGTAACGCTTACCCTTCCTAATATGGTACTGGCAATCCCAGTTTGGTATTTACATCCACCAAAGATGGTTCCTCAACCATCCCTCCCTCCCCAAATAGAAGGAATCCTGATGCAGATTCCCATACTCACTCCCATACCCCCTACACCCCCAATCACTAACCCCCCTGCCACAGCTGGGGGCAGGCAAAAGAAGAAGGAGCCCACAACTCCACTTCCCCCACGTGCCCAACCTCCTTGCACGATATGCGAGAAAGATAAACAGCCCACCAAAAAATGCCCATCTCTCCCTGAGTTATGTAATCTCATCCAACTCCCTCGAGCACCACCACTGCTCATCTCTTCCTCCAGTATTGCCGCTATCTCATAGAACACAAGTAACAAAGGATTGCGAACTAGATTTGCATGCACCATATGTTCAGAATATGGCCATTACACACACCATTGTCCAGTGTTACCTCAATTCCGATAGACACTAACATATGTACACCAGAGATTTCAACAAACATCCACCCCAACTCGAGTCACTGACATCCATTATGTCACAACCTCAGTCAACAAATCTATGAGATGCCCTTGCTCTCTCTGTGAATCCCTAGATCATTTCACATATCAATGTCCTATGATCATTGAATATAGGCAACACCAAGTGATCCTAATTGAAACTCCTACACCCCTACAGAATTGATGATTAACACTCACCCATCACTAGAGATTCTTCATATTATTTCTCCTAAGCCAGAAGCACTCCGTACTCTTCCATGGTTCTTGGATGACTTATACAAGGATTTACCCCCAAATCCCCCCAATTCTCTTGTTCATTTCCCCACGGATATTTTACACCCAACTACCATTTATAACCCTCAGTATCTTGATATTTGGTTTATTTCGAGCGAACCACTGCAACCTCATTGAATCATTCCCCCTGCTTCTTCACCACCAGAAGATAACCACATGGTGATAGTCACTGATATCACTCTTTTAGACCCCTTGTATTCCCGACAATTCCACTGTGACGAGGACATACTCGAGGAATTAACCACCCCCGACTACCCATGGGATGTGCTACACTACAGAGCGCTCTTTCTTTCATAGGAAGCCTTCACGCCTCCTAACCAACACCCCATATACGCAGTCGAAACCAAGTATTTTATCCCATTAGGGCATATTGACTGGTTCAACAACCCCATCCTTGCCCCTAACGATTTTGAAGAAGGCAATATGGCCAACATTTCCCCTACCATCAAAATCGATATTTCCATAAAAAATGGAGGCATCGAGGAAAACACCATTGGCACCACATGCAGTCTTGAAGAAATCACCGCCTACAAAACCCTCTTCAAAGAATACCGGGATACTTTTGCTTGGTCATACACAGAGATGCCTAGCCTTGATCCCTCTATTGTCAAACATCGCATAGACACCTGGCGTGATATCACACTGGTTCACCAAAAACAATGACCACTACACCCATCCAAAGAAGTGGCCATCAAATCCGAGATTGACAAATTATGCACGGCTGGATTCATCTACCCCATCACCTATACCTCATGGGTCTCCAACCCTGTTCCCATTAACAAAAACCAGGGCACCATCCGTGTATGCACGAACTTTCGCGATCTCAATCACGCCTGTCCCAAAGACAACTTTCCAACGCCTTTCATCGACCAAATTATCAACAACTGCGTAGGCCACAAGGCTTTATCCTTCATGAATGGTTTCTCTGGCTATAACCAAATCCAAATCCATCCATCTGATCAATACAAGACCGCATTTACCACCCCTTTGGGTACTTTTGCATATCGCGTCATGCCTTTTGGCCTAAAAAATTCTTGCGCAACTTTCCAACGGGCTATGACATACATTTTTCATGATCTAGCTCATATCATCCTCGCATACTTGGACGACCTCACAACTCAATCCAAAAAATGCACTAGCATCTTGATGAATTATGAATTATCTTCCAAAGGTGTCGTCAGTACAACATCCACTTGAACCCCCTCAAGTGCGTGTTCTGCATCACTATCAGGTGCCTCCTCAGGTTCATCATTTCCCAAAGTGGTATTACCGTGAATCCCCTCAAAGTCCAAGCCATCACAAAAATTCCACCCCCCTGAAATTTACACCAACTCCAGAGCCTACAAGGAAAAGCTAACTTTTTACGATGATTTTTCCCAGACTATGCCACTCGAGCACATGGTTTCCTTCACTTACTACGCCACGACATCCCATTCCACTAGGATGAACATGCCCAAAATGCTTTCAACGATCTTAAAATGGAACTCTCCAATGCTCCTTTAATTAGTTCGCCTGACTATAATCACGACTATATCCTCTACATATCAGCCTCAGTCGTCTCAATAGCAGGAGTTCTCGTTCAAATTGGAGATGATGATCATGAGCATGTCATTTACTACATTAGTAAAAACCTCTCAGGGCCACCCTTGAAATACAATCACGAAGAGAAACTAGCCCTTGTAGTCATCCTCACAGTCCAAAAACTGCGCTATTACATTCTGCTTCGCACAACCAAAGTCATAGCCGATTCCAACCCCATGCAATACTTTCTTAGTCGTCGGAAAATTAACGGTAAATTTGCCCAATGGATCGTTACCCTTCAGGAGTACGATATTGAATTTTCAACACCCAAGAGCAAGAAATCTCTCGTACTCACCGAACTTGTCACAGCCTTTCCCTCCGATACTACTAGTTCCCCCATTAATACCGACTTCCCCGATGAACGTCTCTTTTACATCCCCTTGGATGATCCTTGGTACGACAATCTCCTTGTCTACCTCCGAACCCAAAATTTCGGTAACCACCTCTCACGAGATGATCGTTGACGTATTCGCCATCAGACCCAATGCTATCTCCTCATCGAAGATATCTTATATCGGCGAGGGGTTGACACCATACTCCATCGATGCTTGACTATTGATGAGGCCAATCGAGTCTTGAACGACTGCCACAACGGTGCTTGCGGAGGCCCCCTTTCAGGGATGTCCACTGCTCAGAAAATCATCCGCGTAGGTTACTTTTGTCCTACATTATTTCATGATTTCATTCATGCCATGAAGCGATGTGATAAATGCCATCTTTATGCCAACAAAGCATGAGCACCACCTGCTCTTCTACACCCGGTCATTACTGCAGGCCCCTTTTTTAAATGGGGCATCGACTTCATGACGTGCAACCCTCCATCCAGCAATGGAAACAAATACATTGTCATCGCAGTCGATTACGTCACAAAGTGGGTTGAATCCATGCCTACCTTCAACAACACCACTGACACTGCAACACATTTTTTCTTTAACCACGTCATATCTTGCTTTGGAGTACCACTCCAACTAGTCTCGCATCACGGGAAACATTTCTAGAATGAGATTTTTTTCAAACTCTCATCCCAGTTAGGATTCTCCCACGAGTTCGCCTCACCATACTACCCTCAGTCCAATGGGCAGGTCGAAGCAGTTAACAAGGTCCTCAAGACCATGTTGCAGTGCAGGGTTAACAAAAATAAGACCAATTGGCATCATATGTTATTTTCCACGCTATGGGCTTACCGTACGGTCGTGAAAACGACCATCGGTTTCACACCATTTCATCTAGTCCACGGGGTCGAGGCCACTCTTCCTATTGAGTGCAAAATTCCCACCTTACACACCGCAATTGAGCTATTACCTGACACTGCTCCAATGGAGCAGCGTTTGCTGAACTTAGAGTCCCTGGATGAAGATCGTCGATCTTCATTATAGAACAATGAGGCAGCCAAAAAATGGCCAAAAGCCACCTTTGATCACCATGTCAACCTTTTCTCATTTCATGAAGGCAACCTCGTCCTTGCTTACGATATCGCTCACGATACCCTCGGTCATGGAAAATTTGAGTCACTGTGGCATGGCCCTTACATTATCCAACATTGCCTCACCAGAGGTGCATACATCCTGGCTTCCCTTGAGGGCCTCTCTCTCAAAGAACCCGTCAACGGGTTGTACTTAAAGAAATTTTACGCTTGAGCATAGCCATTCTACACTAGGTTATTTTCTTTGGTAGTGTTTTTAATCTTTTCTTGCACACCTCACGTCTAAACTATCATTTGTGTTATTGACAGATGCCTCCGCCATCGACCTACCACATCGGTTACGCCGACGGTGCCAGCCGTTGGACTCAGAATCTCGCTTCGGCTACTTGGGCCCTCTATTCCCCCTCACATGAATTGCTCCACTCCAGCGGCATATGTTTGGGCTCTGCAACCAACAACCAAGTTGAGTACACTACCGTCATTGGTCTCCTCATTGATTCCAGCCATCATCGTATTCGTCACCTTAGCATCTTACTTGACTCCCAACTGGTCGTCCTCCAGCTCAACAATGTGTACTGTGTCCGCGATCCTTGCCTCTTTCGCAAATACCTGCAAGTTAAACTTTTATCTTGACATTTTGATTTCATTACATTTACACATATTCCAAGACAATTTAATCAAATCACAAATAACCTGGCTAACATTGTACTAGATTGGCATATATCACATCAAGACACCTTTACACACACATAAACCATTAGAAGTCTATCACAACATATAGATTAGACATCATACACAACATTAAAAAATTCTCACACACATGTGAACATCACACATACCCCAAAATGCATATCCATATATATATATATATATATATCGGTCAAATGTGCCATCAAAATGTTTACACAAAAATAGAGTACATCCTGTACAAAATCGGTAGGCCAGTGAACCACCTCGGTACAAAACTGGTGTCACCACACCAAATGGGCTCACCGGCCTATATAATATACAAAAATACACACAGAGACACTCATGGTGCCTCTAGAGCACCACCACCTAGCCCTCCCTCAGGAGGTGGTGCCCCGACCACTATCGGTCCCTCCGGACCTGGAGGTAACCGCCCAGTCATCACAACACCTGCTACTGTTTCTCATCGAACCATGGTCCACCACATCAATGGAACCCCTACACACTGCTCTAGGATGCCCTCATCCTGGATATGCGACCACATGCCCTCAGACACCACCTATAGCACTGCCTCCAAGCGGCGACGAATATCCTCAAAATCTCTCCCGGCCTCGGATGGAGGAGCATGTGATGGCCCTGCACCAGGGTCGTCTAAATGATGTCTCCTATCCGTTCTCTCATCACCATATGGTCTCGCCTCAACATCCTCACGTCATCGTCTCTCTCCTACCCGCGACTCTCCCCGCGGAGGCCTCACCGGCCCCTGACGAGATGACACTCTAACCAAATCAACCTCACGCCCACAAGGTCCCACATCTACACATACAAACAAACAAAGGATAGCATCAGCATCCATCTATACATAATACACATGCTATACTATCTAAATATCAAAACATCAAAAATCACATCATACCTCGGTGGTTGAACACCTCTCTTGGAGGTAACACCATATCCGGATCACCCTGAAGGTCCACCCCACAATACGGATATTGCAGTATGATCTGCGGCATCTTCTGCCACACCTGTGCCACCTTGAATGTGAAATAATGGCCACCCTCCCCACCACTGTGGTGAATCAAAATCCTAGACCACCGCATCAGTCACGGCTCTTGCGCACAAAGTGCGCCCAATAACACTCTAGGGCGCAACATCGACACCCTCTCCAAAAACCATGCAACCAAGATGGACCCAAAAGCGAACTCCCCTGAGTCCGCAACTTGACACCTATTGAGCTACCCTACCATCTTGGCATGAAGCATCAAGCCCCAGGAAAAATGCTCTCCTGCAGCACCCTCCCCATAATCCTCAGCTGATCACCACTGATCCGCTGAGTCCCGAGGGACCCATATACCCTCACAACCATCGTTGCTACACAACGATGAAATAGGGCATCCATAGCCTTGATACTCACAATGGAGATCGACATAAACTCATCCCTCGTACAATACCTCTGGCCTAATGTAGCCAACTGCCCATCCCCAGGTAATACGGGCTTAGCCAGTAAGGGTGTTCCCCGAAAAGGGAGCCCAGTGAGAAAATATACATCCTCCACCATAGTGAAGGCCAGTTGCTCATCCCACACCATAAAACAATGTAGATCCAAACTCCACATCCATATCAAGAAATGTAGGAGGTACTCCTGGGCCTGTATCAAGGGGCACTCAAAGAACTTCAGCAACCCACAAGCTGCCAAAGTGTAACGAACCGTTGGCTCCTCAATGGCCAAAACTTCCCTAAGCTGTGACCAATCCCTCTCTCTCCAGTGAACCGACATCGTCCAAATGATCACTTGCAACCACATAATCCAGTTCTCAATCAGCCATCTCAAACATAAACACATTAACATCTCCAAAAAAAAAAAGTTTTGCACCCGTCAGCTTTGCCCCCAAGGCGCGGTTGTTTAACCCCATAGGCGCGCACACATGCGCGCCTATTCATCCCATAGGCATGCACATATGTGCGCTTGTTCATCCCATAGGTGTGCACATATGCGCGCCTGTCGGCCATACAAAGGCACCCTCATGTGCCCCTGTCACATATACAGGCGTGCCTGTTCACTACACAGTTGCACACTCATGCACAGTTATTTAGCTTACAGGCGTGCATACCATGCACACCTATTTCCCCCATTATTGCGTCCTCACGCATGGATATATTCAAAATAGGCACACACCCATGCGCGTATATTTCCTGATCGCTCAGACACTGGGGAGTCCACACCCACAAAACCTCTGGTACGACCCTTCGTACAGGCCCTGCCCAAAAATAGAAACCCTAATTCTATGCAGGACGATAAGACAACTAACCTGAAGCTCACTGGTCCTGAATCGGCTGCCTCGTTCTCCCGGAATCTCCAAATCTCCTCTGAATATCTCTTGTCCAATCACTCTGATAGAAGGTACAAATGAGGTGGCAATGTGGGCCCTACAACTATATATAGTCCTTTTTGCCAAACTTCCAGACTCCATTCCAGGAGCTTCGGACGTCCGTTTTTCGATCTGTCTTCAACCACGGGATCAATGCCCCGCCCTCTACATCAAGACAGTCCCTGGGACAGTTTTCATCCTTAGCCACCGGGGAGCCTTTTTTCCATACCCCATCCAGGTACGCATGCTCATGTTCAAAGTTATCAAATAAATTATTATATGTTCAATTATCTTCAGTTATTGTTCACGTCGGGTATTTGGTAGTCATGTGTGTAGGTACTTGGTCATCACACACCAACACGACACCTTCAGGTATATAATCAACACTGGCATGTAATCATTCCCTCTGAATCTCAATTGCATCTCCAGTCACACCCTTTGAAATTTGCCTTTAGGGTCCCTATATCCATCTCTGCAGTACTGTCACCTCCACTGCATTTTGGGTACTGTCACCCGGTAGCACTCTCCCCCACATGAGTTGTCCCATTCATAGCCCCCTTTGGCACTTTGACACTCATGTTTTTTTTCAACCTTTAGGGATGGGAGTCCTGATAGTCTTACATCATGTCGCGAATCAGCAACATATTCCTTCTCCTCATTTTTCTAAGCCTACCCAATGGACTCCCAGGGCACTTCCTCACGGATTATTTTGACTGCACTCCCGCAACATCATTTACCATCCATTTCATCCACCGCCAGTTTTCCCATCTTCATATTGCCCCTCCATACATTTCCCTACTACAGAAACCCACCTATGGGCCCCCAACCCTCCACTTGTTTTTTACACCAATTTGCATCATCCTCAGGCCAAGCCATCTTACATTGGGGCACCCGTTTCTGTATCTGCATTATTATCCCCACTGATTTTTTAATTCTTTTTGTAAATAAGCTGTTGTTTCCAGCATTTTACATATCTTTTTGTCGTCACCTTTGGCGACCTTCTTGGAAAATGCAACCCATGTCACCCTTGTATGGGGCATTCCTTATCACCTACTCCTGTTGACATCGTCCATAAACCCCAAGTTTCCCACAGGCCACCTACCTCGGTTCTCAGAGTTTGTTCACTTTGTCCCTTCTCTGGCACAACTTATCCCACGTCTTGTTGTCCCCCTGACACTCTACCTCGTTGAACAGTTGCGGCCACTTATACTTCGCATATATCCCCAAGCAAGGGCAATCTTCAATCTCCACGCATCTTGACTTTGTCCATGTACCTCCTCAGTTCCTGACCTAACCTAGTGGATTTCATGAATCCCTTTGCTTCTTGGAGTCGTGTCTCCCTTTTTGTCGACATCAGCACAGTTTCTAGAAGGGCGACAGTATCTTGACTTTCATTACCTTTACAATGAGGAGTCGGATGACACAGGGAGAACCATTATTTCTCTCTGTTTTCGTTGACCCCCATAACATTCGACTTCAACACTTTCTCATGTTACGGTGGGTCTTACTTTGCGACTATTGTAGTTGTTTTTTATATTTGCCGAAGACCTATGAACTTTGTTGGGCTATCAATGCCCACAGAATCCGTGATGCTTCTTATAGGAATCATTGCCTACTGTTCAGAGTATGTTCCTCATTAGAATTGTCCTCTACCTTTATCAAAACCGCCCCCGAGGGTGCTGCAGTTGTCTACACCAACACACAGTTTCAATTATTGTACAACACCCTTTTTTTGAGTTACATGACACGAGCATGGGGCATGCCCGCCTCGTTTGTACACAATTTATTTTACACACCTTGTGAAAGGTTGGGTCCTACAAGTTCCCTTCTCTTTCCAACAGGTCACTTTTGATACTCTCACTATCACTCTTTCTTACAACGGTACTCTCAGTAGAAGAAACATTGATTAATTTCGGTTATTCGTATGCTCTTAACCTCATCCATCAGGGGGCATTTGTTATCACTAAAATTTCGTCTGCAAATGATTATAGGAATCCAACATATTCAAACAACTATGAGTCCACCCATGGACCAAAATTACCAAAAAATCATTTCCAAAAGGTCCAAAACTATACAACCAGTTATAAAATCAAGATAAGCTATGACTACACAGGGCATGTGCGCACATGCCCCATTCAGAAACGCAGGAAAAATGCACATGCGCACGATGTGCAACTGTGGATGCTAAAAGTCACGCACACCTAAGAACAACACATTTATGAGGTTGGTTGGCCTCCCACCCACTTGTGGTTCAACTTCCAAGTCGATTTGACATCCAAATATTGGCTAGTTCCGGCTGGGTGGCTGGTCAAAGACCTAAAGGTGCCCTAAACAACTCATTTTCACACTAAACGTTGGTTGCACAATACCTCAAAGTGGTGCTATAAAACAAGGCCATGGGTGCACTACATTTTCAAGGAATTCATTTGCAAGGTTATGTTGTTGCTATTCTCTTGGGGAATCCTCTTTTCTCATCAAGATCATACTAGCACCATTCCATTTGGGCAATGCACATCACCTTTTGAGTGGGTTAGCTTGGGATTCTTTCACCATTTCTTTCAAGTTTTCAAGTTGTAAGAAGAGCTTAATCTTGGGGGTTCAAGAGCCCTCCCTTGG